>RDPX01000265.1:1009026-1026812 GCA_003991215.1 Morbakka virulenta
CATTATACGCTAGTGAAACATGGAAAACAACTAAGAAGCTAGAGAGAAAGCTAGATTCGTTCCACACGCGGAATCTGAGGAGAATCCTAGGTGTCACATGGAGGGATATGATCACCAATGAGGAGATAAAAAAGAAGAACAGAACAAGAATCGGTGCACAAGATTGTAGAAAAGAGACGATGGAAGCTATCAGGACATGTCTTAAGATTACCACCCAACAGAGTTGCAAAACAAGCAATTGAATGGAGTCCAAAGGAAGGAAACAGAAGGCGTGGCAGACCTGTGAGGACGTGGCAAGCTACTTTCAGGGACGACTTGAATGCACGAGGGTTGTCACTCAGAACCGCTCAAACTGTGGCTGACGACCGTAGACGATGGAGAAGTCTCGCTGCCCTATATCCTGTTCATGTGTCATGTCATGTCATGTCATGTCCTCAGGATGGGAGGACCCAAGGTCTAAGGTAAGGTAAAGACAATACAACCCCGAATGCTATGATTTTCCAAATTAAAACTTTAAAATAATGTTCAACTTAAATATCCTGGACTGACCCCCCTGACGAGGAAAGACATGTATTTCAAATAGGAAACTAAAACACATTTTTCATAATTTTCCGTTAAATTAATGTTATATCAAAGCTATAATTGATATAAAAGTATCAATACTGTATTGATAAGACACTAGGTTGAAGCACTAAACAAGGACATTGGCCCTCGACATTTGCAAATTTTCTCCTTGAATAAGCATGGAAAAAAATTCAAAACAGCTTGGAAAAAACGGGATTTCTCTAATTCAGTAAGCAAAGTAGAGCTTTAAGTCTGGTTCGCATTTGTTGAGGTAATTCAAGATTTTTCTTGAAAATAATGCGTCAACAATTACATACCCTTAGAATACAGCATACTTGACCATGCTTAAGGCACAAACGTGCGGATCAAATCCACTTTTACAGTCATTTTCGCTAAATCTCCAGACAATTTTGATGATTTTAAGCGATGAAAAGGGTTAACATTACCATAAGGTTATAGAAATAATGGAAGAAATAAATCAAGGAAGGTAGGTCGTTAACATGTGGGCTGACCACTGCTGGAATTAATCGTGGTAATCCAGATGCTTAACATTTTATAAAACCAACCAAACGAATTATGCTTACATTGGTGTTTTGCCTTTATGCGAGCTTTTTTTAATTACTTCAGTTTCAAATATATTACTTTTGTAAAATATTATCTGCAAAAATAAATTTTAATTACCACTTATGGTTACGTATGCTATTCTCCTAGAGAAAAGTTACCATAAGTGGTCATAGAATCTTATTTCGCACAATTAGGTGAATCCTTGCATGGTCCTCTTATATATATATTTCAAAGTCAAAGGTAGTGAGCGTGCGTGTGATTGGAAAAAATCACACACTAGGTAACGTAGAAAGCTCAAATTTAGTGTTAAGGAACTTTGCATCTCTGGCCTGAACAAAGGCTCTGTAATTTCTTCATATGACAATCGCAGCGGGCATGACGGCCAGTTCTCAAAGTAGAAAGCTCAAATTTGGTGCCTGGACACTATACAACTCTGCACTAAACCTACGCTCAGTTACCTTCATATTGATTTTGATGCTCCCAAAAAGCTATATCGGATCTGAATTTTTTTTACCCTGCAAGTACTATAAATTTTGATAAGCTCTCCGTTCCCCTACATACCGGTACCAATAAAACATAATTTTGTAACCATTTAAACTTTCTGACAATTAAGCTACAACTCAAAAGGGAGGAACACGACGAGAACAAGAATCTGAAAAGAAACGTATAATTTGCCATCCGGCAAAAACCTACATATTGTAATTTGTTGTCCATGGTCGTAAAAGTACAATGTTTTTCTGTTTCATAATACGCTCCTCTTTCACCAATGTATAGTGAAGCGGTTAGGTTCAGTAATATCTGTTAAGATTAACCGCTCTTGCTCCCTTATGTACACTGTACCTGCAATTACCCAATCCTCAAATGAATTTCTCCATAATGGTGCTGTTTATCTTCTTTACTTAAGTTCTCTTTGAATTTTTAGTTACAAATAATTAGAGCAAAAAACTCTGCTTCACCAAGTCTGACTCAAAAGTGAGAAATCCTTTAAATCTCAGACCCTTATATCATGATTTAATTTTACTCTGACCACTCACCAAGCTGTCCAGAGCAAAGCTTGGAACCTCTGCTAGGAATATGATAAAATAAAAGTTAAAAAGGGAGTATAAATGAAAGAGAAAAATTCAGGTTTAAAAACATTCGTGGCCATTATTCGATCAATATTTGATCACTGGTCAGCCAAGCCCAACAATGATACAAAGGAAGACGGCATTGACAGGTAGGACTACGATGAGTATTTCGTGTGGGTTCGTGTCTGGTAACAACGATCCTCTGCTGCCATAAAGCACGACTGCTAAGCAAAATATATTATAAGTGGCCTACAGTACAAGCGACAAAAGGTGAGTTAGGATTTCAATGTGAGGGCTACTTTGGCAAAGCACAAAACAATTAAAGAAGTAAAAAACCCCACCAATTAAGCATTAAAGCATTGGGATCTTGATAAGGAACTGTTCAATTCGGCTTAGTTATTCAGCAAGCAACCTGTCTCTGTTACAAAATGAACTGAAATGCATAAATCTACGTCCATTTATGATCCTACAGATGTGTGTTCAAAAACGTGCATATTACCACTGGCGTTATCAGTGAAGGATATAATAACTTCCGCTCTATTTTCGACATAACTTCACAACTGAAAGATTATTTGTTGGAAAGATCATATTTTCCTTTCGTTAAGGAGCACTTTAATCAATAATGATTCGTCTTCTCTCACAAGCAGCTTCTTTGCAGGGAAGATCTTTGTTCTACATTTACCACAGACCCATCATGAAATTTTTACTTTACCTTTCCTTCCGGACCAACGAAAGATAATGAATATTCTCTTCTCACTAAAGCTGTTTTCGAAGAAAAATCATTCTACTACGTTTAATGCAGCTTTATCATTTAAACTATTTTCGGTGCATTTTCCTTCAACTTCTACATTTTCCAAAGTCTCTTTTGATGGCTCATTAATGTCAGCTGTGTCTGAGTTAACTGTCGATTCTGTATGATTCAAACTTTTTGTACCTGCCAAAATGAAGATATAATTTTTACAAAATCTCAAGCATCAGGTTAGTGATGTGTAATGTTGACAACCCCCCCACCCCCCGAAAAAAACCCCCAACAAACAACAAACCAACATGTACTTTCATCTAGCAGAATTGCAGGCAAATCTGTTAATAAAATGGAAATATAAGTAACGTCATCCCCTGCACCAACCATTTTAAGAGTATATCTTACACACTTCACACTAAAATTAGGGCTTCAGTACTACTTAAGTAAACTCAACAAACAAAAATTGGAATAGAATAGGAATAGGATTTCTGTCACCAAATAGGTCTCAACTGTATAAATACAAAACTGATGTGAAAAATCACCTCAGTAGCCTCTTCAGAAGTCTCTCTCTAAACCGTAGTTAAGAAAAAGCTGATTACCTGTGACACCATAAAGTCCCAATACCTATAGCATAGAATATGTTTATAATATCAAAATGGTAATGCAAAACGGTTACCACGTACTACTGAAAAGCAATAAGAAGCATAATCTTCAGTCACTTCATAAAAGTAATTTAATAGTTAAATAGTTATGAGGGAGCTAAAGAACGAAACAAAAAAAACCCAAGTGCTCTGAATAGCCAATAAAAATCGTGCAAATATCGGCAAATGTATCCGGTTAGCGAAGTCAAAGAACGAGCCTCGCTAACGTTAAAGTAGACCCAGCAAAACCCCAGATTGTAAACTGGTTCCCACTTAACCTTGGGATCACAACTCTTCTCTGAAAGTAAGAAAAAAGAAAAGTCACTAAAAAAACTTGTTGAAAAGACCGCAGGTTTCAATAGCTGATTAGAATATACACGCACCATTTTGTGGCTTTGATACTCCAACTATACGCATATAGTGCATCCTTTCTGCTTTTGACAACATACAGCGTACACTTGCTTTTCCCTTGTGACCACATAACCATAGTGGTGAGGACACATGTAAAAGATTTTTGTCGTTGGGCTCCCTGAAATAAAAACATGTTACGATTAAAACAACATACACGTCTGCGCCATCAACTTGTGCACTCAAAAAAGGAACAGCTTTAAGTTATAATTGATAAAAATGATTAAAAATAAAGCATACAAGATAATGCTCAACAATTCATAACAAAATTTATGCTTTTGGACTAGCCTCATATCAAGTTTCAAATCGTGCAGTATTCTAGCGTTACATACGAATTTTGTTCGTTTTTGTTTACAAATTTATCACGACAATCAACAACGGGAGGCCGGGCATTCGGTTCCATGTACTTAATATTAATATTAGTACTGTACTCCTCACATTTACCATACAAACTATTTATCGATAAAAGTGATAAAACACATTAAAACGTCGCTAACATTCCTATAACAAAAATGGGGCACATAGGAGGCACATTTAGAGACAAAACTAAATAACTTCGACAGCTGTTTGGGTTACTTCTAATTCACGTCAAGGTCTTAATAATTAGCAAACCACTTAGTTACTCTAAGTTATCAGGAAAAGTCATAACTTTTCCGCAATGAAATAATAGCATAAAAATAAAAATAAATGATCAGATATGATAAAACACTTCCTTTTTTCCTTATGTTAATGGTAACGGTACCTACAGTCATGGTGATAAGTTATGTGGCTTGTCTCGATGCCGACGAGCATGACGCCGAATGGACATTTTGCGTACTTAACTTGTGGCCGAAAGAAAATGCCGAACGGACGCTATACCGGACCCAAGCTACCCAATGCTTATACACAAGAAGAAAAAAACCCAAAGGAAAACAACACAAACAAGTTATTAAAAATTATCGAGTTTATGGTCTCGGTGGAAGCCATTGGTGTAGGGTGTTACTCTACACAGGATCCAGTTCCACTAAAATACAGAAAAAATATAGTTTACAGGCTGCATTAAGGACCGCCCTGCCCTCTACATTAGAGGATCAGAGCGTTCCTTTGGTCAAAAAGAAAAAGAATATAAATGAGCTGTTCGAAAAGGTGACACCAAGAGTCATGGAGTAGCGGAGCACTGCTGGACAAAAGACCAAACCTTTAACGGGGAAATCAAATAGATTCTGCACAGAGAAATAAATAAAACAACAAGAAATATAAAAGAAACCATCCATTCCTCACAACATGGCAATCACATTAACAGCATATCTTACACTCTAACAGAAATGTGGCCTCCACCATTACAGAAAAAACCCCACAACAAACACAAGATAGGTATGGCGCCACTTCTCAAAACAACTCGACCCCTGTCATGAAGCATTTCCGAACTATCCAAGTACAAAATAGCTATGTCTAATTACTTCTGTAGCCTGACGATGGGAGAAGTACCTCTCGAAACGTAGATCTGAAAAAGCCTGCGTCTCACGACACGATAAATATCCTACATCAATCACAAACAAGTTAATTTATTTTAGTTGAGATTTTTAATACAAAGTCTTAGCTAGAGACATTGCGTCCGAAAACTCAGGTGTTATTAGCATTTTGATAGCCCCTTCTCTTCAAGCAAACTGACGATCACTATTATGTCCAATCAGCAGAATATCTATTCGTCGTAATGTCCGTTCTGCATAATATTTAGGCATTATGTTCGTGATCTACCTCATAACGATTCTGGATTTATAGCATAACAGTATACCAAAGTAGGACCCACTGACCACAGATTACTGAAGTAGGGTTTGTTTAAATGCCACAATGCCCACTTATGTTAGCTTGATCACCCAGGTTATCTACGTCTATCTGCGTCTATCTGCGTCTATCTACGTCTATCTGCGTCTATCTACGTCTATCTACGTCTATCTGCGTTCATTACATACGTGAAAGTAATGAAAAATGCAAGTCAAACTGCGTATTATGTTAAGTAAAAAAGTTCAACTAAGATCTTAAAAATTAATTAACAAACCTTGTCTCCGGTAGGTAATGCCATACTACACAACCAGCGGCTTAAAAATAACCAAAACAAACACACAGTTACTCCAATAACTCATCCTGACTTACAGCAGTATATATTTTGTGCACAAAAGAATGCAATAAACAATATTTCAAATGCATTTCATTGTAAGTAACAACCATTGGGTCCATTTCAATAATACGAGAATGAGAAAAAACCCCAAATGGAATAATTATAATGCTAATAATAATAAAATAATAATAATAATAACAATTATTATTATTATTATTATTATTATTATTTTTATTATTATAGATGATAGTGTGTAGTGTTTATGTATGATAGTGTGTAACGCCTCGATAACAAGCAGATAACACAAATCGCCCAAGGAATGGAAATGGAAAGGAAGCCCAGATGGACAGGGTAACAGCTGATATATTAAGGTCAGGGAAGAGGGAGACCCAAGTACTACTGAATGAGATTCTAACGCTAATACAAGAGAACAAATCACCATCTGTGGCCTGGAAAGTTGGCCTGATCGTAAAGCTACCCAAGAAAACTACCTTTCATACTGCAACAACTGACCAGAAATCACTCTTCTATCACTCACTTGTTAAGTCTTTAGCGAGATCAAACACCAGTGACTTTCAGACACTTTCGATCGTAGCATTCGTCAAAAACAGAAAGGCTTTCATTTGGTACGTCTTGCTCAATATTTACGCTACGGAAGATCCTGGAGCAAAGCGAAGAGTGAAATGCGCCACTGCATGCTAACTTCATCGATCAAGAGAAAGCATTTGACAGTTTCCACAGAAAATCGTTATGGAAGATACTCTGCTATTTTGGTGTTCCTGAAAAGATGGTGAACATAGTAAAGACACTGGACTATTTGTAACATCTGATTTGTAACAACGACCTATCTAGCGCCTTTAGAGTCAACTTGGGAGTTAAACAAGGGCGCAACCTCTCACCATTTTTTTATGTCTCTGGCATGAATTGGATTGTGAAAACGATTGTCGGCACAGAAAGAAGGAGGCTTCATTGGAACATTTGAAGTTGCTTCAAGGACCTACATTCTGCGAGGAATGTGACACTACTTGCACAATGGCACGAGGTCATCCACCAAAAAACTAACACCATGGCACACACAGGAAGAAAGGTTGGCCTGAAGATCAGCATCGCCAATACTAACTATCTGCGAGCAAACAACAGGGAAAACACACATATTACACTAAATGAAGAAGAGATTGAAGAGGTGGAGCAGTTCACCAATCTTGGGTTTAAGATTCACGCAGTGCATTTCAAAAGCTAGCGAAGCCTTTTCGGCACTACGGAACACTAGGAGGGCCAAGAACATCAGTGTGAGGACTAAGCTCAGACTTTTTAAGAGCAATTTGTTAAGCACACTCCTGTATGGTGCAGTGTCAAAGATGGCAAAGACTATCAGCCACAAACTAGAAGTCTTTCAAAACAGATGTCTCACAAGGATCCTGAACATCTTGTGGTCCAAGAGTAACTCTAATAGCGAACTCCACAGGACGTCTGATACCAAACCTATTACCCAGAAAGTCAAGAGGCAGCGATGGAGATGAATCGGACATATGTTCCGTATGCCACCAACGTCTCTGCCAAGAGTCGCCCTTCAGTGGGCCCCAGACGATAGAAGGAACAAAGGCACAACCAAGGAGACATGGAGAAGGGCTTGTTGCTAGTCGCTAAATATGTGCTTTACCCCCATCCTTTACTAGACGGTGTGAAACCACTCGATAAAAAAAACCAATAAAAGTGGAAACAAAGCACAACACAAACCTTTTTTTGGTCAAACCCTAAGTCCTGGCCATGGTGATGTCTCGGCAAGAGACTGTATTAAGAAGCTGTTCAAAGGTAATATTACATAATAACATACATAATAAAGGCACAGTTTTTCGGGTCTTGGCAAGACCAAGGAAAAACAAAAACCACTGTATGGATACTCCGAAGTAATGATGCTAATTAATGTGAACCAAAACGTATCATCCCAGTGGTCATAACAACCACTTAACAATAAAGCTTATTTACAAGACACTAACCAATCAACATTACAAAAAAAATTATATTTATACAACGCGTAGGTTTTTTACCACTCCAAAGAGGCCCTTGACCACACAATATCTGTCCGTTCAGCACTAGTTTCCAGAGAATACAAAAATTGTCATTGAAGAGTAGGTTATTATCTACCTTGTAAAATATACAAACATTACAAAACAGGTGTCAAAAAAACCTGGTAAAAACATCATCCAAAATCAATATAAGAAATTGGCCAAGCAACATTCTAATGGAATTTCACATGCGATACCAATACTAACGACACAGTTGTGGGTATGCAGGTTTGAATGATGCAAAAATCTGTATTGCTTGGAAGTGTCAAAATCGTCAGAAAGAACTTTGTTACGGAGCAGACTCAAGATTAAATGTAATTGGCTAACAACTATTGTGCGTATGTCTCAATAATAAAAACTAAAAAAATACTAATAATAACAACTAATAATAATGCTAATAATTGCCCTGATAATTACACCACGCACTGACTATTACTGTCAGCAAGTGACGTAGCTTCGTAAGACGTATGACCTCTGATCTTAATTGACTGGTGGGATACACGAACTAGTTTTGCCTGGTAATTATGAATGGGCCAGATCAAACATTCCCGCTCAAACCGCAGACTTGCCAGTCAGTTGCCTGACAGTCAGTTGTGCATGTCCCGAAAGGGCTGACACATCACGCATTTCTGTTTAACGGGCGGGAGTAGTGGGGGTACATCATATCTAGCTGTCGTGAGCATGGATCTCTTGTTCTGAAGAGCTGAGTACCGATTTCTTACCTTGTTACTTAGTCCTAAGGTCTTGGGTGAAGCCTCGCTACGGAGACCGTTTTAAGCAAAATGGGTCACCTAAACTGGGAAACCTAAACAGGCCCCACCTGCAAGGTCATGTGCTGTTTTAATTAACATTAATATCGCACACACTTGGGTGTGATGCATGCACCCAGCTTACCCTTATCGGGCTGGGAGTCGGATGGGTTTGCTGGGTTTTCTACCCATGAGTCCCCCGTGGGCTCGTATTGCTCCACCACTCAATACTAATAATAGTAATGGGAAAAAGAAGAATAACAGGAAGAAGAAGAACAAGAACACGAAGAACAAGAAGAAGCAAAAGAAGAGAAAGTGGATGGATATAAGGATCTGGCATTGGGAAAAAAAGAGAATCACCAGAGGATCGAATGTGACTGGGATATCATTCGTGAATGGTGCATTTGAAAGAATCTGGAATGCATAGGCCTGGCATAGGAAATTAGATAAACCTGACGTCCTTAGAAATACACAGTTTTCAGTCACCCTTAGAACCCCCTATATATTCCAAGAAATGCTGTGTTTTTAAGCTGCCGGAAGTGGTTGAGATTATAAAGAAGACCATCAAAGGGGATAACAAAAAGAACAGAAGAAGGTTTAGGTCTGCAACCTATTTCAGTATGAGCGATGGAAGACAAGTAACTGCACAAAAGTTGAGCTTATACCTACTGTCATATGCCCATTAGGAAGAGTTCTGAAAAACTTTAACATTATTTGAAAAACGGGGGGCTAACCCAGAATTCGACGCACTGCAAAGGGCATGTTTGTTGGGCAACAGAGGAAAAAAGAAAAAAAAAAACAGACAAAGAGAAAAAAAAATTAGGAGTTAAAAACACCAAATGGAAGAGTCAGCATCGACAAAGAGAAATAGGCTAGCCAATTATGATACAAAAAAGTAAAAAGTAGAAAGGATGATTAAAAGAGCAAACAGAATAAGAGAAAATGCAAATATGAATATGACCAAAGAGTCTTATTTATGACATCAGCGGACTGTCTACAAAGGAGAAAAAACACTGATAGAACAGTTTATTGAGCTTTACATTGGGACATGGAAAGAATATGGAAAAACAGTATAAATGTCATGGATGGGCGAAGCAAAAATGGTACGGCACGAGAAAGTGCAAAAATGTCAATAAGTTAACCATCATAAAAATATAGTAGTGTAAGATTCAAAGGGGAAAACGCTGGAAAGCTTCAGGTAAAGATGAGATTTAGAGATGAAATGTATAGAGAAAAGACTTCAAAACCGTTATTGGTCAAAATTTCTGCTCGCGGGTAAGGTATTAAATACATCATACCGATATCAGGTCGTAATTATTCTTTCTCTTCTCAAATGCTCTTTTCAATGCTCTTTATACTGTTTAAAATCTTCTTCACCAGTAATTTTGAAGCGTGTGTAATTAAAATTTAAACTTGACAGAAACGGTAATAGAAAGAAGGCACAAAAAAATTTGGCATGATCACAATATGTATAACCTTTATAGTAATGAATAACGTTCGTCCTTTAAGAGGAAAATTAGGGGATGTTGGGCTAAGGTTGTAAAAGGTATTTTTATACGAAAAAACCCACTAAAGAACAACTATTAAATAGGGCTTTGGTCGACTTGATTTTGACAAATGGGTAAACAATGCTAAACAATTAATTTTTTATTGGTCTGGTCATTAGACCAAAGCCCTATTTGATTGGTCTGGTCAGTAGACCAAAGCCCTATTTGATTGGTCTGGTCAGTAGACCAAAGCCCTTGGATTAGTCTGGTCAGTAGACCAAAGCCCTATTTGATTGGTCTGGTCAGTAGACCAAAGCCCTATTTGATTAGTCTGGTCAGTAGACCAAAGCCCCATTTGATTGGTCTGGTCTCGACTGACAATGGAAGAGTTTAGGATGACGGTAGGTACTACCAAAGTATCACTATTTAAAAGAGGAAAAAAAAAAAGAAACTCACAACACTTGTTAACAGTCTCCTTGCTCTGATCATTAAGGCGGGTAGTGAAAGGTTCTTCTTCCGTCAAGAGAAGTTGAAGATCCTCTCGAGAAACCTTTACAATTTTAGCATTGATGAAATTTTTCATTACGTGTAGACCCTACAAGTGCAAAAAATAGTGATGGGGAACATTCTAGAAAATCAAGGCAAGAGTAGAAAAATACAAACTGCATGTAAAAGGGTATGGGTCAAGACGGCATGCACCTATCAAAAACATATACATTAATTCTAAAATTCCTTTGGATGTATTCCAGGATGGCTTTTTCAATTTACATGTTCGTAAATTGGTCATGGATAGGATAGTACCAAATGACTGTCAAAAACAGAGTAAAATTTATGACACAAATGAAGATTTTTAAAAGTAGAGAAAGCAAACTCATGTCGTGCAATCATATTAATCCACACTAGCACCTGTAAAGAATTTCCGTTATACTAATCCGTGCACGGTGATTGGAATCAATAAATTTTCAGAGCATTGTTAATTGCAGTGTATAAAATAATAAAATACAATGAAATGCTTTGCTTAAAGGTTGCTGGCAGTCAGTATACACTAGGGGATAACATGGAAAATCACATTTTGCGGCCTAGCATTTTTGACTTGCTCCTCAATAACTTTAACCGGCTGATTTCGAATATACAATCAGGGTTTTTGTAACACATTCAATGTTTTGCTATTGGGCAACCCATTTTGCCTAAAACATTTTCTAAAAAATTATCCCATATCTATAGCTCATCATCAATTTAAGAATCAAATAAATCAAACATAGCTATGACAATACACTTAAAAAAAGGACGTTTTATTTAGAATTTACTTCATAAATGTATCATGACATTTAAAGGAAAATCATAAAGATATTTGAATTATTTCTATAATTAAAAAAAATTGTAAGTAGCTCACTGAGGATTCGTAAAAACGCGCAAGATCAAATGTCACTTTAAAATTACTGCTAAAATATGTTATTAGCAAGAATGCTTTCATACTTTTAGCTATACAGTTGAAATTTTCGTTGACTTTTCCTACAGTATATTTTCTCCGGGGTACCTCGATGGAAAATGCAATAGCAGTCTGACATAATGTGCTCATCCCATCATCCTTGTTATATCTTTTTAATGGTTTTTAAATCTTGATGAACTATTTTCCTTCCTCGTCATTAAGATCACCCCAATTTTCTGGCAATGGGTCTAGATGACTCTTTTCAAAATAAACGTTAAAACTCATTTTCACACCTACACAGCAATAGTTATCCAGAAGATTTTCGAGAAAGACAAAAAAACACGTCCATACTCTTCTCCCTCGGTCATTAATGGTAGCCTCAAAATTTTAATCACCCAACTATTGTCTTGTCTGAGGGCAATTAAATATCCTAGGTTTCTTCTTGTCACAGGGTAAAGTATGGAATGCACAACACATGTACATAAAAGTCGCTTACTCTAGAGAAGGCTTTCACAAAAGGTTTCATTAAATCTAACTTTCTGTGAAGAGGAGGGAAAATATTTTCGCCATATATACCAGTAGTGTGCCTTAAAAATTTGGATCATCAAATTTATTGGCTTCCCTACTGGCACACATACATAAGAAAGGATCTGCTGACTTAGCAAGAAATTGACCATTTTGAGATCTACACAGGTAACAGATTTATTTTGAGTTCCTTTCACTAGTTCTATATCTTTCGCAATATGTTTGTACTGTTCTTTTACGTATAAAGTCGGGTAGTAGAGTCCAAAATGGAAAATTTAATTTTTTTCTTCGTTTTCCTTCGATGCTGAGAGGTACTGAATAAAAGTAATAGTAAATTGTGTCGTCCTTTGGTTGACATCGTATTAAGGGAATTGTCAATACTATACTTGTTTGTCTTCTTTTGATCCATTGATATATGTTCTCGCTTCAGATCTTGCAGACTCCATGAGTGTCCCACGGTTTGGCCTGGTCAACGTGCTTAATATCAAAGTATGCTTGGTGGACTTGGCTTACAAAAGAAGAAACTGTACGTCGTTGGCTGTGTATGCTGTTACTTACAGAAATGTAACGAAGTGAGTTTGGATCTTCTGAAACTATAAATCGTTCAGGCTTCGTAATATTTAAACACCTGGTATGGAGACCTATCAAGCAAAAGCAACGTTTTTCAAAATTTCAGAAAACAACAAAGGTCCTGTTAAGGTACAAGTCGGGTAAAAAGATATCAGTTATCAAATTTCAAACACCTATGAAAGGTTTTCAACTGATATTCACCTTGAAAGTAGTCGTATTTATTAGACAAGTGACGATTTTTGTTCACAAGGGTATACCTCTGCCTTAAAGAAAGTCAATCGGTTGTTTAATTTTGGTGTAACCCTGGAGAAAAAAACTGACGTGGTAAAGGACAACATATAATATTTTTGAAAACAGCCCCATGAAATTAGTCGGAAACAAGTGTTAAATGCCAGTTCACACTAAAAATGTTGCCCTGTGTAATAAAGTACTTTTAAGATGGGGTACGTAAATCAAGGTGAAAATTATCAAAACAATACCACTTACTTGGAACTAAATGTTTTCATGGACGCTGTCCCTAAAAATAAAAGTTGGAATTGTACATCTGTATGCTTACCTCCTGGGTTAGCCGAAAGTCACATCCAATTTCTTGTGAAACTTTTAACCCCAATCGACTGAAAGCTTTGATTCCTGTGTTGATTACCTTTCGGCAGGAAAAGACACAGAGTACAATACCTTTTGAAACAGTTACATTACTGTTAGTATTTAACTACTTCTTTAACTGTTATAATATCTGTGGCCTGAAATTCAATGGCAATTGTCTTAGGGTTAGATCGCAATCACTAAAATTGAATTTCCATTATGGGATCGCCCTTTATCATTACCTGCAGCAGCCTAATTTTCTCCACTTTCGTCAAACGCTATATTTTCAAAAGCTGGTTTGATTACATCAAGTGGTGTCTGTGAGGGCCTTAGGTGTCTTAAACTGAATGTCTGCTTTAATCTGTTCTCGTTTGTATTTCGTAAAAATTGACCCCCAAATGACCTAAAATTGATGAGCGTACGCGTAAAAAACCCTCTGTAGATGTTTTAAACGGCAAGTAGTGTTAATCGTTTTAAGTGAGAGCTCTTCAAAAAGAGATATTGTATGCGCAATCTCAACAGGTAAAAACGCAATCTCCTTTTACATAAAACCAAGATATCTATTTGACAAGCAACAGATAAAAAGTTTTGCAGAAAAATGATGCCAAAATCAAATTTCTCCATTGGTAAAATAGACATATTCCTTTCTAGAATAGATAAATAAAATAGTTGGGCAATCCGATTGCCTCATTTCCTGTAAAAATTGCTCACTATATTTGTAAAAACCATAGATAATTGCCTTGATGTTACTCTCGGAGTGATTCGGTAAGGAATGATGGATATTTCAAACCTATATCTTTGATGGGGGCACGATTATAAATCACAAACTACTATTTGCCGCGAATATGTTCACAACGGCAAACTTAAAGCAACTATAATGGTCTGTACTTTTGTCTCGTTCCCTACTTCCTACTTACTATTTCGCATGGCAATAATTAGCCCTTACTCATGACATTCGGTCTTTTCGGGCTGGAAAAGATATCAACGCTGTACAGGCCTTTCTAAATTTTGGTCACAGCAAAATAATTTGAGTGTGTGAATAAAAGTAAAAACGTAGTAAATAACCCTGCGAGAGGTGAACCAATTCTCCTTATTCCTGAAAACAATTCTCAACTAAGAGTGCTTGATTTTTAACAAAATCTCCAGCCAAAGCTCAACTTTATCTTCAAATGCAGAAACATAAATAAATTGATCTGCGCAAATAGTTTAACGAGAACGAGTTTTGCGAATTATATGCTACTTCACTTTGTCTTTTCTATCATTTTCATATCAAACAAACCACGACGAGAAAAGTTCTGATTTGCTTTATTTTGGTCTATTTTGGGAGATTTCAATTAAAATACTACATCAAACGGTAGAAAAGATAAAGTGAAATAAAATAAATTCAGAAAAATCCTTTTCAATAAACTGTATACTCAGATAAATCTGTATGTTGCACCTATTTATTTTCCGTTCTTCCGCGCCCGCATACACACACACACACACACACATACACACATATATACATATATATATATATATATATATATATATATATATATATACACGTATTCATCTACTATTTGACATAATTCAACATTGTTATTATAACCACTGCAGAAATAGCTGTCATGTGATGATAGTCACGATAACCATGCAAGGTACAAATCCTTTTACACGGACGATCAGGCCCATTAGAAGGTGCAGAGACTCTTTTCTCTGTCATGTACTTCAGTTTGTTACTCCGACGATCGGCTAAACGAAACCATTTTGAAAAGACACGGCACTTACTAACACGTCAATGGCAAACCAAGGAAGTAACAAGCAATGTCACGTAAAACTATACGGTAAACTCAGCACGTAGATGTAGTAAGGATTCATGAGACAAAGGGACTTGGAAGGCCCAGGGAGATATGTCATCGTTTTAATAAAATAGATTACTCATTAAAACAGCAAGCGCCTTCAAACCTACAGAATTCGAACAGAAATGGCACGGCAAAGGTACACTGAACCTTTGCCGTGAACAATGAAAACAAGGTACACTCGAGTTATTAGGGCATCACCAAAATGCTAGCACCCAAAATTTTTATCTCATACTTTAATATTAATGCATCGAAAGATGATTTCTGTTTTACAGATCAACACCTGTCTTTGCAAAGATTCAAACACCAGTAGCAACTCAAACCCCTAAGACGCTGATAGGTACACTTCCATAATTCCGTAATCTGTATAAATTAATGAAGAAAGTAATGGAATCATAAAGTACCAACCTTTAGCTTGTTTCTGTTCATGTCTACAACGTACTTAACAGCTTTAGTAACAACGTAGATATGTCTTCTTTTGCCCTCTGATTTTCTAACAAGCAACTGATCTGCAGGAAACGATGGAGCTACATCAAAATGTTTCCTGCAAAAGTAAAAGAGTAGCAAATGGAGAAAATACCAGAAGCTGATATTCGATACCCTGTTCTAATTTATAAAGCTCAGTTTCAAGTGGACTTACAATCGTAATGCTGAATTTCTTATGGTGTAGTCTAGTAATCTAATAGAGAGCTGCTTAAATTTTAGGCTCTATGTAACAGGCACGTACAGATTTGCAGGCAACCGTGTGAGCGTGTTTAGTTATATAATGGCATTCAAATATGTGTTAATTTCAACATTTGTTGGCCTTTTTCTTCCAACTGGACCGGACATGAAGGAACTTAATAGGTTTTATGGTTTTTAGTACTTTGGCACTTAAGAGATTTTTTACCAGGGGAAACCTACTCAAAATCTCTATGACTAATGTTATTTTCATTTGTTATTAAAACAATAGTTTCCCAGGTTCATTGAAGTGGTGTGGAAGCACATTTAAGCAATTTCAAAAACGTATACACATTAGTTTTTATTCCTATTGGGGCAAGTTTACATTAAATTTCTTCAAGGACATAAGTTACGCTGAAGGTTGGCCAAATTTTGTGAATCACTGACCTGAAAAATCTTGTAATTCGATTCACAAAGGTAACCTGGTCGGGATGTAGTCAACAACCCCAGGGTCAGAGATAGTTAAAAACAGTCCCAGAACCTTTCTTGGTTTCCTCGATCTCCACTAGTTAGTCTTATAACCATCAATAATGAAAACAACAGGGGAACAATTACATTGGCAACGAAGAATTTGTTAAAATGGTCCTACATCGAGGCATCTGAAGGTGCCTATTTCACCATGGTGACGTTGCTTAAAAAAGGAAAAGAACCTAATTATTAGTTAGGCATCACCAATAAATATCGTTTACACGTTCAACAGAGGATAGAAAATACAACAGAGCACCATACAAAACCCACTTTATTGGCTTACCTAATTCTAACAACATCTTCATCGTCTTGTGTAAGAAATATGTACGGGTCTTCTTTATAACCCCAGGGCTTTTCTTTTAATCTATATTGTGAAGAAATATACCAAAAAAGTAATCGTCAATCTTTGTATTTGTATAATTTATGAAAAAAATCGTTTTATTACCAGAAAATTTTTTTCCTTGAAATGAAAATATTTTAGCTAAATAAACCCTAACAACCTACAGTCCGATGATGCATTTTCGGTTGCACAAATTACCCCAAGTTACCTCCATCAGTTCTTCTTACTAGAGTGGAACTGATTGTCGATTACCTATGAGTGGGCTTTCCTTGTTCCGGGTAAAGTACCTTTGTTCCTCCAGCCCGGCCTAATAAGTCAAGCGATTTCATTTCCATGCTTCATTCATACACCGGAAAAACATCCTTTTTATTTGTTCTTGCTATCATTCAACCGATACGTGAAAATCTGCTTTCCTTTTTATTTATACGCGGTTTATGAGCTCTTACCCACAGCGGTGACTCTACCACTAATCTTTCCTGATTAGATAATCCATACAATAACACAAGCACAAAGCGTTAATCAAAGCATTACGAAAATTATATTTTCCTTAATTGTTTGGTGGCTCTTTCAGTGGCTGGCTATACTATATATACTACTATTGTTAAAAGCTAAATTCTTTCTTGTGCTTTCTTTGCTTACCAAAGAAGAGGTAATTAAACCTGGAGGTGAAACGATTAAACGGGCCGTTCTCGTCATTCAATATATAAGGTCCAGCATACACAAACTAGACCTCTTTGATTCCACTATTTCTTCCATTGAGTTAGTAGTCCCATTTACGTTTGGTAGCTTCAGTGTATTATTCCCCTTAACCTTGCCCTATTTCCACCGTCTGGAAAGTTTCTCCTTTTCACTAGAACTGTCTCCGATAGCTCTATCATCGTTATCATTTTCCTAATGACATCATTCTTGCTCTTCTCTTTCCTTG
>RDPX01000265.1:1028121-1074762 GCA_003991215.1 Morbakka virulenta
AAAAAAAAAACAAAAAAAAAACAAACTGGATACACGGTTTCCTCTGCTACACCACAAGTGAAGAATAACTAAAAACTTGTTCCTACTCCTTCCACTTGAATGAAGTAAATCCCAACTAAAATTATTCCTACTAAAAGCACAGTTCCTTTTGATTTTTCTCACGAGTTCGTACTGTCTGTTGTCAGATGTGCTTTCAACCGAGAATAAATAAAATAAATCCAAACGAATTCTTTGTACTGAATGTTTATACAAGAAATTCCTCACTGCCAAATCAAAAGTCCCTCTGAAGGGCACCGTCTGAGCCCCAATTATATAATGGCATTCAAATATGTGTTAATTTCAACATTTGTTGGCCTTTTTCTTCCAACTGGACCGGACATGAAGGAACTTAATAGGTTTTATGGTTTTTAGTACTTTGGCACTTAAGAGGTTTTTTACCAGGGGAAACCTACTCAAAATCTCTATGACTAATATTATTTTCATTTGTTATTAAAACAATAGTTTCCCAGGTTCATTGAAGTGGTGTGGAAGCACATTTAAGGTATTTCAAAAACGTATACACATTAGTTTTTATTCCTATTGGGGCAAGTTTACATTAAATTTCTTCAAGGACATAAGTTACGCTGAAGGTTGGCCAAATTTTGTGAATCACTGACCTGAAAAATCTTGTAATTCGATTCACAAAGGTAACCTGGTCGGGATGTAGTCAACAACCCAGGGTCAGAGATAGTTAAAAACAGTCCCAGAACCTTTCTTGGTTTCCTCGATCTCCACTAGTTAGTCTTATAACCATCAATAATGAAAACAACAGGGGAACAATTACATTGGCAACGAAGAATTTGTTAAAATGGTCCTACATCGAGGCATCTGAAGGTGCCTATTTCACCATGGTGACGTTGCTTAAAAAAGGAAAAGAACCTAATTATTAGTTAGGCATCACCAATAAATATCGTTTACACGTTCAACAGAGGATAGAAAATACAACAGAGCACCATACAAAACCCACTTTATTGGCTTACCTAATTCTAACAACATCTTCATCGTCTTGTGTAAGAAATATGTACGGGTCTTCTTTATAACCCCAGGGCTTTTCTTTTAATCTATATTGTGAAGAAATATACCAAAAAAGTAATCGTCAATCTTTGTATTTGTATAATTTATGAAAAAAATCGTTTTATTACCAGAAAATTTTTTTCCTTGAAATGAAAATATTTTAGCTAAATAAACCCTAACAACCTACAGTCCGATGATGCATTTTCGGTTGCACAAATTACCCCAAGTTACCTCCATCAGTTCTTCTTACTAGAGTGGAACTGATTGTCGATTACCTATGAGTGGGCTTTCCTTGTTCCGGGTAAAGTACCTTTGTTCCTCCAGCCCGGCCTAATAAGTCAAGCGATTTCATTTCCATGCTTCATTCATACACCGGAAAAACATCCTTTTTATTTGTTCTTGCTATCATTCAACCGATACGTAAAAATCTGCTTTCCTTTTTATTTATACGCGGTTTATGAGCTCTTACCCACAGCGGTGACTCTACCACTAATCTTTCCTGATTAGATAATCCATACAATAACACAAGCACAAAGCGTTAATCAAAGCATTACGAAAATTATATTTTCCTTAATTGTTTGGTGGCTCTTTCAGTGGCTGGCTATACTATATATACTACTATTGTTAAAAGCTAAATTCTTTCTTGTGCTTTCTTTGCTTACCAAAGAAGAGGTAATTAAACCTGGAGGTGAAACGATTAAACGGGCCGTTCTCGTCATTCAATATATAAGGTCCAGCATACACAAACTAGACCTCTTTGATTCCACTATTTCTTCCATTGAGTTAGTAGTCCCATTTACGTTTGGTAGCTTCAGTGTATTATTCCCCTTAACCTTGCCCTATTTCCACCGTCTGGAAAGTTTCTCCTTTTCACTAGAATTGTCTCCGATAGCTCTATCATCGTTATCATTTTCCTAATGACATCATTCTTGCTCTTCTCTTTCCTTGCTTTCCTGGTCTACATTCTACTTCTGAAAATAATTGTATTGAGTAGTTTGACAGTTCACTTGCATCAACTTACTTTCACAACCCACAGAAAGGAAATTCTGTAATTCATGGTATTAAAAACTAATGTTTTTATGCATTCTACACATTATATTTGAACGTCAATTTCAAAGCAAAATACTGTTGATCCGTTATACCTACTCTAATCTTTCTTTTCAATTTCAAAATCCCCGGAGAAATTTTATGTGCGTTACAGCTGAACAAACCACAAACAATAATACATCAATACAACAAACGACGCACCATCTGAACCCTAAAAGCACGAACGGGTTAAAATTCAAAGCAAATGGAAGCTTAGAGAAAGTAGACAAAAAATCTTACATTTTGTCATGTTTTGTTTCTTCTGAAGATTTATTAAGATTTAATGGTTCTGTTGTCTCATCCCATTTATCTTCCGCGTCTTCACGAATTTCGTCTTCTGCAGTCTGCGTGGTTTTGGGTTCTTCTCCGGGGTCTTCTTGATTTTGTTCATTTATTTCTTCATTGTCGTCGACACTGTCCAAAAGTGGGTCCTTGAATAAAACAAACACAATAATCAATGCAACATGATTGAAAGTCTAGTGGAAATACTGATATTTTCATAACGCACCTTCATAGACAATTTTTAGGGAAGAAAAAAAATGTATAAAGGAGGTAGTATATATCTGTCTTACTTATGAGAAGAGGTTTGAAAGATCACTGACAATTCTGAAAATTTCTTGTGTTTTCCATTAACCCAAACCATGGTAAACAACATTCCTTACATGTAATTGGGTACCTATACGGCAGTTACATTAAAGAGAAAAAAATTAACAAATGAAGCACCAAGGTGAAAATATTGTATGTTGGGACACTGTGGAATATGGGCTAACCATTTATTTACTATTACACGTCATGTACTAGAAAATCAGGTGCCTTCTTCTAGGTACCCATTACTTTATTTTGTATTTATGTAAGAAACCAGTATAGAAGATACATAATAATCCTGGTCGGAAATAAAGGTATTTCCGTATTTGAGTATCTTAGAATAACTCCAAAATATCTCAAACAAAGTTACATAAACTTTTTTCCATTTACTTTTCATTCATTGCAATGTACAAAATTCCATAGGAAACCTTCTGGGCCGATCTTTTTGAATGAGTTCATTACGAGAAAAAGACCCTCAAATTGTCTATTTTATTTGGGGGGAGGGCAGTGCTCTACCTTTCTACTTTTATTTAAACATATTTCACTTAGTTGCATTCCAAAATTCTAGTATAAGTTATCAGTATAATCGCTAAAAACTAATACCAAATTTGAGCCGATAACATTCACAGTCAGAAACATAACAAAGAAAATAAATGCAAAATGTGACTGCCAGAAACACCTACACGAAGTTTGTACCAAGCAAGTAAACTAACAAAGAAATGGTGCAGGAAAGATGGGCACATTTTACTGTAAAAAGAGTGACTTGTTATCGAAACATTTCGATATTTTGCTCTGCTACTTTTAACTTATAACAAAGTTAACCTCATTAGTTGGCATACTTGTTTGTGTTACGCAAATATCTTGATTCAAAGCAGCATAAAGTCTTTATGCCTTTCGTACAATCCATAACATAATACTTCACCACCATCATCACCAACATCAGGTAGAGCCTGCTCAGATTTCCTCACACGTTTCTTCCATTCTTTTCTGTTATCCACAGGAAACTCTTCATACTGACATCCAGTACCATCAATCATTTGGTCGATGAAGGTTTTCTTTGGATTTTCTGATGCCTGTTTGCTATGATTAAGTCAACTTAATGCACCAACAAAAACTATTTTTCTAAAATCAAAAATTATCTGCTGAATCGGCAACAAGTCATATGACCAGGGAATAAATATGCATGTTTTTTTCAAATCCTACGCTAACCTATATTTGTGCTATGTTGCATTGCTATAGCAGTTGGTGTTCAGAAGTTACGGGTTCTGGGATTTTTACAGAAACCTTTACTTCCCTCCTCAAAAAAAATCCCCAATAATATATCGTGATCAGCAGGCACTTAATAGAACACAGTAAATTCTCAGTCCAACGAAATGAAATCACATGTCAAAAGTCCATCGTTAGGGCATCTGTATCAAAGGACTATTTAAACTTGTAAAAAAAGTTACAGGGATATACCAAAGGCTCCACTGCGAACTCAGCCTTCTCTTCCTGTTCTATCTCACTTTCTTGTGATGACTGCCAGGGTAACTTTGAAATCTTCTCTAGGACCGCAATAAAGAATGCTCCGGTGTCTTGTTGGTGCGGAAGAACTCTGATGCTAAAAGAAAATTATATTTAATAACTTTTGTTTTCAGTCTTGCATAACAAACATTCAAACAACCTCTATAAAATTCAAAGAAACTCAGAAAAATGTCTACGTTATGACAATAATACTGAACTACACTGATTATCACTTATTCAAAGGTGGGATTTACATTCAAGTACTCTTATATGCTATTCCTTTACAACGCCAAAATACATAGCAAATTTGAAAGAGAGCATTCCTTTGCCTTGCAAAAACTTTTGACTCATCTGATTTTGTTCATATTCCCTTTGAGGGGGCTCCTTTAATTTAAATTCAGACGTATTACTAAATTATCTTCTTCCAAATGACAGCCACAGCACTTTTTGATTGGGCACTCGTCCAAACTGAACACATATAGATACTAATCAGTGTTGGCATAATAGACACAGTATAATAATATGTCTGCAAGAAGCACAAAGCTTTCCACCAAAAATTCTGAGACTACCTTTGCTTTTGTCGTAGACGTATGGAACGAATGATAGACTAAAGGGGGGAATGCGTGGCTAAAACGTCGTGTTAAAATTATATGTAGTGAGCCAATATACAATGCTGCAACAAATAAACTCGGTGCAACTGGCCAAACGATCAAATCATTTGAACGCTGTCTGATGTATCCTGACTCATCATGGGTAGTCAGCTGTTCTGACAACCAAAATAAAAATAAATACAAAACTTCCTTCGCGTTCAACAGGTTTACCTCTATTAAATTTAGACATAAAAAACTTACTGAAAGCTACATGAAATTAGCTTTGTTAAAAATGGTATTTATCTTTTATATATTGCTCCGGTTCCTCTTATTTCTATTCCAGAAAATACTACGGTTTTAAGACAGGACAGGTGATGCGCAGATTTCCCAGCTTAAAACTCAGAAACCTGTCAATGTTCGTCAGACGACCTGGAAGATGACTCCTACTGGTTTAATAAGTCCAAAAATGTTCTTTTAAATTTGTACTCAGCCTACAGGTGGTGCATACAGATATTACACAGGAAACATACATCATACAGGAAAACGTATTTCTATCACTTACCATCTGTTCAAGTGCATATCTTTGGCATCTTCCAGTGATGGACAAAACATCGTTTCTCTATAGTAATTCACTGGTGAATGAGCCACTTTCTCGTATGATTCGAAGACCTGGCCACTTTTACTGGCAACCTTTTAAAGTTAAAAATGATCATTAATACAAGCCAAGTATTAAATTAAGGTAGTCACAAACAAACACACACAAACACACACACACACACACACACACAAGATGCTTTGTAAAGTGCTACTTTAATTCTGAAGTAACTTTTTGACTATCAAATAAGCATAGTCTAAACAGTATACTGACAATGAACCTGAGGATGACTGATTTTGTCAAGAGCAATTTTTTTACTGAAAAGGAGAAGCCTTGGATTTCCGTTGTTAAAATTGGCTAATGTCAAAAAAACTGTTAGTGTTTTGATAAACGCTGATAAGTATTTAAGTAATTTTTTTCAAACAACTAAAAACGTAAAAAATTTTGAACCACTTGTCACATTTTAAAAATTTGTCTCTTATTTCTTGATTTTTCTTAAAATTCCCTTCTTATTTTCTTTCCTTTGTCTGTCTGTCTGTCTGTCTGTCTGTCTGTCTGTCTCTCTGTCTGTCTCTCTCTGTCTCTCTCTCTCTCTCTCTCTCTCTCTCTCTCTCTCTCTCTCTCTCTCTCCCTGCAAAACACAAAAAGAAGATGACTAAAGTTACAGACTTCGCCCAGAATTAAAAAAAACNAGCATAGTCTAAACAGTATACTGACAATGAACCTGAGGATGACTGATTTTGTCAAGAGCAATTTTTTTACTGAAAAGGAGAAGCCTTGGATTTCCGTTGTTAAAATTGGCTAATGTCAAAAAAACTGTTAGTGTTTTGATAAACGCTGATAAGTATTTAAGTAATTTTTTTCAAACAACTAAAAACGTAAAAAATTTTGAACCACTTGTCACATTTTAAAAATTTGTCTCTTATTTCTTGATTTTTCTTAAAATTCCCTTCTTATTTTCTTTCCTTTGTCTGTCTGTCTGTCTGTCCGTCTGTCTGTCTGTCTGTCTGTCTCTCTCTCTCTCTCTCTTGCCTGCAAAACACAAAAAGAAGATGACTAAAGTTTAAGACTTCTCTCAGAATTTAAAAAAAAACTGCTTCAAAAAAGGAGGTATTATGTAAATTTACAAGATCCAATAACAAAATTGCAACGTAACGACTAAAACAGGACTGGGGCAAAAACGAGAATTTTCAATGTACGATACCTTTCACTGATGGCTAGAATGGGAGTGTGACTTTGTCAAACATACTGTAGTTACTTTACCAAATAACTATTCTGTGTTAATAGCAATTGTTATTTTTCATTATCTTAATTTTCTTCTTGACGTTCTATTTTTAGATATGTAATTATCTAATAATAGAAATTCAGCTAATTAGAAATTATCATTTCGATACTACCATCATCACTGTTACTTCCATTTTTTTACTGTGACCACTTCTTAGGTTACCATTGATATATTTTTCTAATTAATTCTAAAACGTGTGTCATTTTTCAAAATTAACTGACATTTATCACTTTATTCTCTCATTCTGTTGTATAATTGCTAATGCACTATTTGAAAACAATTTTCCTTCACTTTTAGTTGCCTTTATGCATCAACCTGATCATCTTCCTAGTTACATGGTAAACAAATGGAAGGGGAAAATCGTTATTTAGCTTCTATTAATGCTATCATCGTATTCCCATCGTCATACATCATTGAAGAATATTCCACGCGATATACAATCACGAAAAATTGTACCTGTTTTTCTACAGTGTGAAGGTAACACAGATAAGAAAGATACAAAAACAATTCAAAAATACCTTCCAAGATAAAAGCCCAGGCCGTCTTTTCAGTTCTGGTAACGAGCCTGACGTATCGACTAAACGTACTGCACCTGAAAAAATACACCAGACAGTAAATATTAGGTGAAATTTTGCAGGCAGATTTAACAAGAATATCACCGTAAAATATAATATCGTTATTAAATCTTGTTCTGTTTGGTCAAATGCTATTGCTCTGCCAATTGATTGGGCACTGACACATGAACAAGCCAACTGGTATTTTGTAAAAGAGAAAAACAAAGAGAACAGAGAAGGTATCCAAACGCTTTATGTGAATGAATATCTAAAACTGTTAAAACGATAAATGGTTTCTTTTTTAATAAAAGCAAAGGTGATAAAAAATGAATACCAATGCTCCAGGTGGAAGACAAACCTGGCCTCACCAATTACTTCAAACAGTTTGATCCATGGCGTTCTTCACCACAGGCCTATTTAACATGAAGCTGGTGGCAGGGCCGACTGCGTTTTCCGCATTTTTTTCCTTTCTGATTCATCAGTACTTTTCCGTTTTCCACGTATTTGGGATGACAAGTGGAGCAAACGTTATACGTCACCCTGCTTCCTTTTGGTTAAACTGGTTCTCATTTATGTTTCCTATTGTTGCGAGGTGAAAAAGTGTCGTGTACCCAGGTGCATTGGACATTTTGATCACAGCAATAAAGCTAAGTTGTTTTGTTTCCCAAGCATCCAACCGCTAAGGAAATATGGAGGAGATGTATTCTCCGTAAGAATCTGCCAGATAGTTGTACTGTGATACGTTTGCGTCACTGGTCAAAGGATTTCAAAACCATTACTGTCTACGGTAAGCAGTGCCCCAAACATACTTTATTCATATTTGAAGACATACCACCAAGTGTTATGCCAACAGCACCGCAAAAGCCGCGTCCCATTAAATGTGCCACTTTGTCGTCAAGAATAGTCCCTCCTGATCACCACGATGAATATATATCGTCACACTATATGATCGCTTGAGAAATTAAAGGCATCTGTAGTTGTTGAAAAGTAAAATTCTTTTCAGCCAGCATCACCAACCAAGTACTTCATACTTGGTTGGTGATGCAGGCAGTATAAAATCTCAGGATACTCTAGAACTATCGTGTATACCACGATTTTTTCTGAGAAGTCAAAATGACTTCTCTTCTAGCACCTTCCAATGCAAGGCATAAATATAACGTACCATTACTTCGCTGACCAAAAACAGGATTAAAATTGTGACATCATGGTCGGCAGTCGAGAAAGCATTATGTCCACTTTAGCGTATGGAAATCACGCACAAGGAGGTTGTTTTGCTCAAGCATATGTCGGCCAAGGGCGTCTCAAAATTTTCACTCGTTCGCTATTCCGACGCTCTGCTACAGCCGAATCTGGTGAATGATCTTCCACCGTCCTTCTTAGCTCAACTAAAATAACACATTTTCTGTTTCTAAATACTTGGCAAGTCCTATTTTATTCTATCAATCAATTTTCTGGTTCTACGACTAAGCTATTGGCAACAAACCACCACTTATGGTCAAGTACTAGAGAAAAAGTAATCGACTAAAATTAACGTGATTTTGAAGTTCTTTACCAAAAACGATTTATTTATTCCCAATCAAAAATCCCCTATTTAGCTTCAAACAATAGCATACCACGACTAACTTAGCAAAATCAGCGAAAGATGAAAAGTGTCTAGCTAGAATTTATAACTTATGCCATACGAGATCTTAACTTAATAACATTAATCATGAATTCCCCCCACACCCTTAACACCATTTAAATGATTTTTTATCGAAGTCCAGAATCCAATAGAAATAATCGGTTAGAAAATAGAATGTATTCTCTCTAGACTTTTCATTAAAATAATAAAGTGCATTATATGTTCTTGATCGAGTGTAAGCTAAAGGCCATGGGAAATGCTATTTTTAATGGAGTCTCGTCGAAGCAGTGCTGTACATATAATGAAGTGCTGACAGTGTACAAGAGATTAAGTTGACAAGATAAGTAGGGAAACAAAGAGAAATGTTAGATAACAAGGGCATAACATGCAAGGTAGGAAGAGCGATTTTTCAAACTGCCTTGTCAACCCCTTTGATATAGATGTCTCAATTAATGTGTACAGCTATTACCTGGGCAAGTTCAATTATATATGAGTGGGAAAGAATTTTGCAAACAACTCTGCATTAATGTGGCATCTGGCATTGATGTGTATGGACGTTAGAGTAATACTAAGACATTTTTTGGTTTACCTGACTGGTATCATTAAAGGACATTCAGCTGTTTACACCGGAGTGAAACGGTGCCTTATCTAATATCAATCCATCTCAAATCGTTCTTGTAGTACAAGCGTTTATAGGCAGAAAATTACATTCTTTGTCAAAATTTCAACTTATCTATTTAGTTATGTGACAGCTCACCTTGGCACCTCTTTAACATTGCTGCTATAACTGCTTCGTTTTCAACTGGGTTCATGGAACATGTCGAGTAAACTAACCTACCGCCATCCTTCAGCAGTTCCAAGCCTCTGTGTAATATTTGTAACTGCATTCTGTAATGAAGAACGTAAGCCACAATGAACACACTTTAAAGCAGCTACATTTGCATAAAACACTAAAGGAAAGATCTTCCAAGGTAATTAACATTGGCTATCTTACTCAAAAATGTGCCCACAGAGCTGAGCTTACTGGTGTGAAACTCCTTCCGAGGCAAACGCATTGTATACCATCATGAAAGCGGAAATAAAAATTCCCAAAATAAATCAAACCAAAGAAAGTGATAGTTATTTACTGAATGAAAAATATTTTTGTAGTAACAACAACAAGGAGGTATGAACAGTAGCAAAAATAAATGTTACCTGTGAAGTGGGTAACCAAGACCTGGCTTCCATTTTCTCCAAAGAACTATATTCTTTCGCAAAGTCCCGTCTCCACTGAAAATATAAAAAAATGACAAAAACGTCAATAAAATACCTGTGAGATTTGATATTCCAGAAAAGTCAAATTTATTTCTCCATCATTGACTTTTTAACAGGTAAATTTCTGGGTTTATATACCATATGGTATATAAAGTTTATTCATTTTTAGCTATCATGGGAGTGCATAACTGAGAAGAAAGGGAAAAGTTCTCCACGAGCTATACCATGGAGGGGTTTTCCCTTTCCTTTTGATATCGTCATATTCGTATATAAATTTGTGTATAAAAATGCTAGCTGAAGCTTGTGTGGGTGATCTCTTTAAAGCGAGTCTACCATTTTGCTTTTAAACTAACGAAGCCAACTTTTGGACCACGATTGCGCTAAATGGGAAAAAACCCTCAAACAGTAGAGCAACACCATGTGAAAGTATATGAACAAAGAAAAGATTTCAATAAGAAAAAAGGCACAATAGGCACAAAATATAAATGTGCAGAAAGACAACATGGCTACCTAGTAAAAGCGATTGTAAGTGAATACATGATACGTGATAATACATGTTAAATGATCCGTCGGGCCTTTGAAATCGTTTAACAGTTTGACGGCAGGTTTCTGAAAATTGTTAATGTAGTCCTTTAACCGACACCATGTCAGTTTGTTAGAGCGCAGCATAATTTAGTGTAGCATTAACTGCCACACAAGACGCCGACATACAGATGAGCGAATTAAAGAAAGAACCATTACCTTTCTCTTTACATCGAATGATGACCGTAAAACGCTTTCCTTGTTGATGTCACTTATATCTACCCTTAAAGCATTTCATATAACTTTAAATTACGAACTCGAGTAAGATCTGCCAAGTCATTCCTGCCTTGCAAACACAATGGTCTTAAAATATGCCCAACTTTTTTCTACAACAAAATCCGAAAACGGTAACGATACTTCGCGATTTGTTTCAGAACTAAAAGCTAAAAATGGATGAAACTCAGTACAATAAAGCAAAACACCAGTGCTGCCTTGTTCATTTTTAAATATTGCAAGGACATTAGCAGAAAATTTGTAATACCTAAGACCATCTACATTTCGAGTAAATACAAACAAGTTCTTTTTATTATTCAAATAACCAAAAACTGGTCTTTCTCACCTGCAGGGTACATCACATAATATTCTATCAAATTTGAGTGTCACTGGTTTTTCTGTCAGTGCCTTCGATAAAATACAAAAGAAAGCATTAGAAATACTTCATAGTACAAATAACAACGATAGTTGTAGTAGCAGTTGTACTAGCAGTGGTAACAGCTGTGGTGGTAGTTGTGGCGGTTGGAGTAATGGTGGTGGTGGTGGCAGTGGTGGTGGTAGTGGTGGTGGTAATGGTAATGGTGGTGGTGATCATGGTGGTGTGTGAATACTAGTAACAGTATGCGTAGTAGAAACCTCGTGGCAATAAGAGTGTTAGCATCAGACCCACGGTGAACAAATTGGTTAAATTAAATTCATCTGCTTTCAAGAGTTTAGATGCCAACTAAGCTAAACTCTTGAAAGTAGATGGTAATACTACGCGGTTTAGCATAACCGATTTACCATCCCAGCCTGGCCCCTAATTTCACTATACGACCATAGCAGTGACAAAACTTTAAAGCACAATGAAGAAGGCCATAATTAGTTAGTTGAACACATGAGAAGCATGGATCTGGAAGAGATATCTTATCAGAATGAACGTAACTTGATACTGCACGGGGAGGTAAGGAGAAATTTGTTTCCTATTTCCTGTAGGAAAAGCGTTGTGAATCTGAGTGTTCATGCAACATTATTAACGTTCCTAAAGACAGCGCAGGAGCGAAAGAGTTTAAAAAACTCAGACTTCGTTATGAATGTTGTGTTTTGCTTGCCTTTTATGCCATATATGTTTATGCCACCACAAGTGCATTTCATTCAGGGCAATTCCGCTTACTGTATCATAACAGTTAGCAGGAAATACACATACGTACATAAAAACATACACACTCACAGGCTCACCTCACAATTTATGGACTTAATCGAGTAACTAAAACAAGAAAAAAGTCATGTCTAACTTTGTAAAAGTATTCGTTTGCAAAAATAGAGAATTACCTCTTTCACTTGGAGTGACGGAAATACTCTTGCATCGTGATTGGCTATGATGCATCCTGGTGTGGTCAGTCTTTTACTTTGATGAGCAAGCTTATAACATCGCTTGTTATCTGCATCATTCGCAATTAATATACCAGCTAAAGTAAACAAAGAAAAACCCAAGAAATATCATCATAGGTGATCTAACTATTATCTTTCAAGTCCCCTTCTAATTTGACTACTTGTTCCACCAAAATGGTCGGCCAAACGTTGTTAACACCAAAAAAAGGGGGGAGGGGGGTCTACGATGCCGAGCTACAGTCTCTACGTTATGAAGTAGAGTGGCCACTCAAAAACATCGGTAATGTAAAATCACCTGCAGTAGATGGTACATCAATTTATCTATGGAATACTTCTTTTTCTTGCTAAGTAGTCCCCATACATAGGCATCTCTTGATCAAGGGGCATATCAATTGTGTTCTCACATATTCTTGATTAATTTGCCTAAAATCATATCTCAGCGTCCTTATATAATCCGATATAAATTTAAAAAACAAAAACCGGAGCACGTCTTTTTATATATATACTAGGAAATTACGCAACCACTTTACGATTTGATTGCCGGAGTGCTTGGGGTCTGTTCAACCTCGGCTAGCACCTAACCTTTTCCCCTACAACCATATATGAGTGGTTTCCCAGCAATTTCCCAAAAACTATTCAATAAATGGATTTACAGAAAGAGATAAAGGAAATGATTAAACAAATATATTTACATCATTCACAATACCATGGTATCCCATATTCTTTTGAAACACAAGGTCTCCGTTACTCGGTGGTAGATTATCTGATTACCAATCAGAAGGCCGTAGGTTCCAATTTAAAATAATGTAATAATCTTATCCTGTCCTCCAATCATCGTTTGCATTATTGCCATTAACACTGAGATGTTAGAAAACTTTGTTTGTAAACCAAGTACCCAGCCACATAACGTCTTTGAAAACGAGCACAATACGTGGTTAACATCATTTCACTTACATGGCATTCCATTTGTGGCATTTTATTGCATCATTTCTATCAGCTGTGTTGTTTTGGATCCTGGTGCAGCACACATGTCAAGGACCTACTCAAATAATCAAAAATAATATTGACAAAACAGTGATAAATCTTTTATATTATTATAACTTTAAACAAATACATATTCCTATATATATATATGTCCGAAATGATTGACATGGTAATCGACTGATGATCCATGATATCTACTTTATTCTTAGTGTCATTATCATCATCTTAATCATTATTCTTAGTCATCTATCATTTTACATTTTTCATCACACTTCACCATAGTTCTATCCTTCATACGTCATTATTTTTCTTTCTCTCTGCGGACAGTTCATTCTTATATTTTTTCGTTGTGTTGTCCTGTGTTGCGGTGTGGACTGTTCATGTATGGATTGTCCCATTATTGTCATTTTATCAGCCAGTTCCATCTTTGGCTAAAGTTTTCTGAGTGTTTCACTCTAATACTATATAATATATATATATATATATATTCATCATCATCATTCATTCATATATTTATATATATATATATATATATTCACAAACAAATAAATACATACTGAACCATCATTTTTGATCTTCCGAGCTTTAGAACCAATATGTAATCCAAAAAACACGACTTTATCACTGGTTACAAACTAAATAATACATTATGAACATGCCTAAAATATATATGAAATATGAGCAAACGGCAGACAGCAAAATTCACGCTGATCAGGCCCTCAGCGTTATTCTTGGCAACAAGTTGCGTTCGTATTATTATTGCAATTTTATCTTTAGATATTTTTTTGAATTTTTGCAGTTGTATGCTAGTATCCAGGCAAAAAATGTTTCGACTTTAAAACTTTTGCGTTGCCTCAGAAAATCGAAAGAGTGAATGCTTACCAAAGACGGTGGCTTTTGGTTTGTTTTCATAACATAAATATTCTGCTTAGTTGGAATTTCACTCAAAATTTAATACTTTAAATCACAAACAAAAAGTACACTTTATTACATACATTGTGGTGTGATTTAACATCAAGAAGTAGAGGTGGAATCATACTGACAGCTTCCTGGCGGCTGATCGCTCCCTAACAAATAAAGGGCATAAAATAAATGAATTGTTTCTACCCATTCAAGATATAAAAAAACACATAACAAATAAACATGAGATTTATTAAATAAAACCAAAAAACAAATGGAATTTATCATGAAAACCCCCAAACCAAACCAGACTAATGAAACAAATATATAACCAACCACACGACACTGCTTCTTGGTAAGTGGCTGGATCAAAATCACCTATTTCAAGCAAAACATATGTGGAGATATATGTGTTGAACATGCAGCCATGCTACCTACCAACAATGAACAGCATGTCAGTGATATTAAGTAGACTTTGGGATACTAGCATAAAGACGCAACAACGTTGTTGAGAAATGCTTCAAATTAAGCAATAATATGCTGTATGGACAGTTCTTTGCATCCCTAACATCTCGGGCAGTCTTAAGAACAGCGCTTTTATATATACTTCAACTTTCCTTACATTGGCATCTAATCTTCAATACACTACCAGCCTTAGCAACAGCAAACCAGTGACATTCAATTCATAACCAACATACATGGATACCAATTAACTGCTTTCTTCCATTTTCTGGAAATCTAAAAAATGTTGTCAGTAAGGCTCCTTCATGAGTAAAGTTGATTATCTCATACGGCTGTCCAGCTTCTATCGATGAGCTACCTTTTCCACTCTGCATGCAACAACTTTTGCAATAGTGCCATTCCAACTTAAATAAGCTCTACATTTCTGCTCCTTCCGGATAAACAGAAAACTGGTCAATTCAGGCATGGAGGCACTTCATGGAATTTATGGAGCCCTTGTGATAACACCAGTACTAACGCTCCCAGTTAGAAATGACATCATTTCCTCTGCAAATTAAAAAGGGTTTTTCGTAACTTTACAGAAAATCAACCCATCCAGGGCGCCTGTTTCTCTGCGTCGATTAGCGCCCTCCCCTCTCCGACTGAGATGTGCCTTATATATGTCTCAATCAAACAATGAGTTTCGTCATATTAGCGAATACATATGGAGTCCAAAAAGTGGTCACATTCCAAACTATTCTTCCAGTTACATCCGGCATGCATTATGGTCACATAACACAACCTAACCTTCAACCTTTATTGATGAGTCAGAAAATCGCAAGAAAGATACAAGATAAGAAAAGCATGTACCTAATCTAACAACCATAAAAACAACTAAGTAGGAACTGCCAGTTACAGCAAGATAAACAGACCCAGAAAACTCAATTTCACTGTACACAAAGGTTGGGGTTTAAGCAATTAGCGTCCATTTAAAAAAAACCTTCACACTCCAAAAGTACTGAATTTTGTATACACATAAACAAACAAGCAAAGACACACATACATATGCACCCAAGTATGTGTATGTATATATATACACATATATATAGAAATCGATCTTGTGAAAATAGCCACCTTTTCAAAACGAAAGCATTAAAAGACTCCAAGTCAAATTAACAAAAACAAAACAAATAAAAGCAAAGCAATAAAATTTTAAAAAAAACATTCAAAGCTCGATTTCAACGCCCTTTGTTACTCCTGAGGATATATGTCAGGGTTTAAACATACAGAAAACAGACAGGGCCTACAAAAATCTTACACAATCTGTCTCCTCCACAAGAAAATTGTGAAAATCTTCATAGAGTGGATTTTTTCTTAAGGTTTTCTTTGCAGCCTTAGTCTCCCAAGCAATCTGGTCTGGATACCTAAGGAAAATGTTGTATAATTCAATGATTAAAAATACAAAAATTTGGTGATCTCTATTTATTATATTCCAATAAGATTATGATATCAAAATTTTTCTACCACTACTTGAAAATTAAAGAACAATTTCGATAGCCATAAAAACCTGAAGTGCTTAATTCCAAAACAACAATAACGCTCAAAATTGTTAGAAATCTAAATCTGTCATAATACACTTGTCATTCTGTTTATCATTATAACAAGCTTCATCGTCATCGTTTTCATCGTCGTCGTGTTCACTATACCTGTCATGGTCACAAAATGTTGTATTCCTCTATCCACTATCCTTCTAGTTCATTTCCTTTTGAATGGAATTATGAACCACGTAATAATCTTTTTTTATAAATAAAATCCAAAATTTCTTACTCACAACGTGCCTTACTTACCATGGTATGGGTGAAGGTGCATTTCCACGTATTTCTTCGTCGTCATTTGATTCCATTTTTGCAACTAAAGACTTAAATCTTATTGCAAGGTCATAGGCATCGCTAAAGAGAAATGTAAACATTCAAAAAAATTCAGTTGTAACTGTAACAATGCACTGAGATTCCGGGGTTAAACCTGACATTTCCTACAATTAAAAAGAACAAATGCACTCTAATATTACAGCTTAATATACCCAGTATATGGTGACAGAGTACAATTATTAGTGAAGCAGAAACTGTTTATTGTAAAAGGTTGGCAACTAAAAGAAAAACAGCCCTTCTTAGACATGGAAATGCATGGGTATAACAGATTGTAAATGGTGTGGTTCTTATATTTGGGAAAGAAGAGTTTTTGGGCATGAGAAAATCAAGGCCCAAATTTCAATAGATATCTTTTTTCTGGAAAATTCTTGGAAAAATTCTTGCAAAAATAAGCACAATCAAAAGCATCTAAAAATTTGCTTATATCTGATTCAAAATATGAAAAATCCCTTCCTTTGCTTTGAAATATTTGTTTTCCGATTTCTAGTGCTCTTGTTTACTTTACTGCGAATACTGATGGGCACCCTTTCAGAAATACTTGATGCTGTGATAAGTTCAAAATCCATTCTGAAGAAATTCTAAACATTAGTTACAGGAAATTTTTAGAGAAAGACTGCTGCCCTGAAAATATGGCTGACTCACTTTCCTTCAGCTTTCAGAGACACATCTCAAATTCAATCATACATTACAGGGATAAAGAACAAATTGGTCAATGTTGAAAGTTTCAGCTTCAGAACAATTGAGCAAAAATCAAACTTTTGACTACCAAAGAATGCTTTTTGTTAAACCTTGTCAATACAATGTAATATTTGGTAGTTCATGAGAAGCTAATACAAATTCTACAAAAATGGGTTTAAATTTGTAAAGTTTTAGTGGATTTGCCCAAGGCTGTATCAACAGTTTCTTAGTTAGTATGTCTTCAAATGCAATGTTTAATATATTTTGTATTACAGTGTTACCTGATATCCATGGCTGCCTACCTCGGTCTATACAAACAACTGAGCAATTCAAAAAAAAACCTTTTGCCAAACCTAGCTATACAAATTCTTCGGCACATTCATCTTTTAAATAATTAAGATGTTCTGAATCCGCAAAAATGTGGCCTAACCTATAACTAGTTCCTTACAATACTTATCTGAAATCAATCAAAAACTAACAAAATATTAAGTATGCAGTCCAGTCACTTTCTGCGACCAAGTTGTTATTTATGTTGGGGTCTTGGTCAGCAATATGGGGCCACAGCCAAACATGTCTAAGAAGCCACCAAAACTAAATGTAAAATCATGGAACACTACAATGTTTTCTTGCTCCTGAAATAATTCTGGCATAAATAAAAAAATAACCTGTTATCAGTCTCAAATAATCTTTGAATCAAACATAGCTCAGAAGCAAAATTTAAAAAGATTGGTTTTCATATATAGTTAGAAATATCAAAGAACAACCTACCCTTTGGTTCCGGTTATCCTGAATGTTGAAGGCAGGTCTCTCTTCAAAGTTTCCATAAACTCTTCCCATTCTTCAGCTGGCACAAAACCTTGGTTCTATATCACAGAACAAAAAGATTTTATTAATAAGAAGGCAAAGCACCATAAAGCAAATAAGATTTTCATTCAATTATTCCTTGCACTCCTTTAAAAAATAATGGTACTTTATGTCTAAGCCAGTTTAATGATAAAAAACAGTAACAGTGGTAAATCTGTTTAATACTACAAGTTCAAAAATCTTTTTTTATTGTCAATAAAGATTTAGCCACAATTAATTAAATAAGCTTTCTCATATTCCTTCCTTCAAAATTTTTAACTGGTCTACATGTTTTGCTACAAGTGCTCATACAAGTACTGATTTGAAACTTCTTGGTAAAAAGTGTTCCTATTCTAGAGAGCATTATGAAAAACTAGTAATCAGTAATCAAAGTAATCAAAAAGAGGCAAAAAAGCATGTAAAACAAATGTCTTTCCTATGTCAAGGGCATCAGTGAACAACTAAGATGAACTCTACAACAGCATAATATCATGTGTTTGTTTTTCAGAACATCCACTCTTAGGCTTATACTCTTAATGCCCAAGGATCCAGTTCTACTTTAAGACCTAAACAATATATTTTACAAACTACATTGTAAGGACTGCCCTGCCCTTTACATTGGATAATCAAAACATTCCTTGGCTCAAAGAGAAAAAGGACATAAGAAAGTTGTACAAAAGGGTAAGAGCAAAAGCTATGAAATAGCGGAGCACTGCTGGACAAAAAGGCACACCTTTGACTGACAAAACAAAAAGATTCTGGACAGGGAAGTAAATAGTACAACAAGAAAAACAAAAAAGCATCCATTCCCTACAGAAGAGCAATCATTCCAATAGTATATCTTAGACTCTTTCAGAAATATGGCTTCCAGCATTACAGAAAAGAAACACAATAAACACAAGATAGTTATGTGCCACCCCTTACGCCAGTTGTTCAGGTTGCAACCCAGCAATCAACACACTAATTTGAGAAAATAGAGTAGAGCTTTCTTGACTAAAGTAAAAACGTAGTAATAATAGCGCAAGGTTCATAGACTCGGTTACCGTAAGGGTAGCGAGGAAAAGCGTAAACAAATATGGTAGAACAAACATGGTAGCCCTAGTGGCGTACCGAATGGAATGTCAATGTAGTGGCGTGACTGCCTTCTGTCTTTTTGTAAAAAAATATACATAAAGCTAATCGACTTTTTAAGAAAGTTCAATTGCAATCATAATCTTTGAGGTAAGATGGTGGTTGGCGCATTCGTGTTGGGCGCAGTGGAGGTGTGACATCATCTGTTGCAGGGGTGACAGACGCAGGTGGCTGAGTCAGTTCAGGTGGTTGAGTCAGTTAAGGAGGTATGGCGACAAGTTGGAATGGACTTGGAACAGCTGGTGTTGGTTGCTCTTCAATTAGGGAATCTGAAGTGGCTGTCGTAAAGTCGAGCCCTAGTGGCGTACCGAATGGAATGTCAATGTAGTGGCGTGACTGCCTTCTGTCTTTTTGTAAAAAAATATACATAAAGCTAATCGACTTTTTAAGAAAGTTCAATTGCAATCATAATCTTTGAGGTAAGATGGTGGTTGGCGCATTCGTGTTGGGCGCAGTGGAGGTGTGACATCATCTGTTGCAGGGGTGACAGACGCAGGTGGCTGAGTCAGTTCAGGTGGTTGAGTCAGTTCAGGAGGTATGGCGACAAGTTGGGTTGGACTTGGAACAGGTGGTGTTGGTTGCTCTTCAATTAGGGAATCTGAAGTAGCTGTCGTAGAGTCGTCATCTGAATCCAGTTGGTTTACGGGATGTCGTCTTGTTGAAGCGAGGGTGGTCGGAGAGAAGTCACCTGGTACGAGGAAACAGTCGTCCAAGTTGACTTCATATGTTGCGTTACGAAGTTGAGTGTCGGTGAACTTACGGATGGTGCAATGAGTTGAAGTAGTAGATACGACCATATAACGCGGACGGGCAGAATGTTTGTTGAAGTCTTGATGTAGATAGATAAGATCACCTAGATGGATCGACGGAGTTGATCGACGTGGTTTGCCGTGGGCTTTGGACTTTTAGCTGGACACGTAGTTGGTGTCTTTGGAGGATGATTGAGCTGAAATGAGTATTTCGTCGGACACGGTGATTTGTGTGTTGCTGAACTGGTTGCGTTGTGTGAGCATTTCTAGGGCGGATAACCCACGAGATCGAATGCGTGAGTTAAGGCGTGCGGTGGCAATTGCAAGAGCAGCTTAATCGACGGGAGATCCCGAAGGATCTTGTTTTAACAGTTAGAGCTTCGAGCTCTTGTACGGCCCTCTCGGCGACAGGATTCTTGTTCTTGTTTTTTGCAGATCCAATGTCTATGACGATACTGTACTTTTGAAGGATTTCGTCGGACTTGAGGGATTGGAATCCGGGAGCAGGATCCACACGGATGGTTGCTTGGGGTCCATCGGGGGATCGAATTTGTGAGATGAGAGAAATGAGGGCGTTCCGAAGGGATACTTTATCTTCTCCATCTACGATAACTGAGGTGGTGAATGAGGTAACGTACTCACGTAGGACGAGGATGAACTGCCGGTTTCGACGTAGTATATCGGATGCAAACTGAGAAGCAACGGTTGTTGGAGACGAAGACACTGATTGGAGCCCTGCTGTGTGTTTGATGGTCTTCAAAGATGTGCATAGGTGGCATGACAATGACATTTCTTCAACGAGTTGATCCATGTCAAGGGCGAAGAAGTGACGGCGAAGGACTTACTTCATCTGATGAGGAGAAGGGTGGTCCAGGCGAATGTGAAGTGACGCTAGTAGACCAGGAAATGAGCTTCGTAGGATGACGATGCGTTCGGTGGTGGGTGCAAATGGTTCTTCTTGGCGAACGACAAGTAGACCGTCTCTGGCGATAGTAGCCGACTGTAGGTAACGTTTCACGTCTCGTATGTTGGTGGCTTTCTTGGATGGACGAGTGCCCTGGGTCAAGTGGGCATGTGTACGGCGTAGGTAAGGGTCTTCGCTTTGAACAGTGCGCCAAGTGGATCTTGTGGTGAATGGTAATTTGACAGTTCCAGAAACAATGTCCTTAACAGAAACTGCTCTGACTGGGGATTGTTCGATTTCAGACACATAGCGACAAACTTGACATGACCCGTCAAGACATTCTTCGGCGTTACGACATGTGAAGTCAGAGGGAATGTTGGTGGTGCCGCTGAGATAATGGATTGATGTCTGATAACGGCTGGCAGCAGACATGAAGGTAGTAAGTCTTGAACTGGTTGAAAACGATCCTCTTGAGAGCTTCTGACGAGCTTGGACGCATGGCTTGCTGTCGGTCAATACAAAGGGTTTGTGGGTGGACTGAACGATATATGGGCTGAAATAATTAATCGAAGCTGCAATACATAGGGCTTCCAGTTCACATGGAAACCAGTCTGACGTTCCAAGATATGGTCTCACCTGAGGAGCGGCCAGCGACGGATTCTTCCAATGGTGATAGCAGGTTGGAGCATCTGGGAATAACGCGAGAAAGTACTTTAAGTGCACCGATGAAGGAACGGAGACCCTTAACAGTCTTGGGTGAGTTGCAAGTGGATAGAGCTGTCAATCTGTGGGAGGTAGCAGTCAGGGTACCTTGTTGCCATTTCCAACCGAGGACAGTGGTGGATCTGGGTGCGATAACAGCCTTTGAATGGGAGAGGCGAAGGGTAGAGTTTGAGAGTTCAATTAAAACTTTCTCCCAATTTCTCAAAAGTTCATCAGGTGCTTCGCCACCACAATACAAGTCGTCAGCAATTTTGACTACGCAACCTTGAACGATAAGGTCACCTAGTACGGCTCACATAAGTTCTTCCAGGGCGGTTTCGGACCCTGGCATTCTCATTGCACTTCTTGTATAAACTCTAATACCACGGAAGGGTGTAGCGACTCCGCAGAATTTCATAGACGACTTGTCTAACGGGATTTGAAAGAAAGCACTTGTTAGATCAGTTTTTATCAAGTACTTCCAATGTTCGATCTTGCAAAGGGTAGAATCAACATCTGCCATCAAGGATGGTTGTGGTTTTGAGTACGTGCCAATCTCGGTGAAGGATGTGACCAAGCGGTGGCCTCCTGAAGGTTTCTTTACAAGGAAGGAGGGATTAAGGTGTTCGACAGTGATTCCCAATTCTTCGGGTCGTTTAAATACTCCAAGGGTTTTGAGGCGGTCAAATTCAGATTGAAGTTCTTCAAGTTTGTTATGGGAATACTGAGGTAATCGTCCTTTTCTCTGAGGGGGCTCAACTGGGCCCATGTTAACTGTGGCCTTTAAGGGGCCTACATTACCATTGTAACCAGGGAAGGTAGGGTCAAACATGTCAGCAAATGACTGGTGTAGTTCACGAAATTTGTTACGAAAAGTCTCTGGTAAGATGTGGTCAGGGTCAGTCTGAATGGCTTTATAGTGTAGTTGAGATCTAGTGTCGTGGAGGCTTGGTATATCAGGTGACGGTTGGCTTGTGCTGGTAGTAGCTGATGGTGGGATGTAAGCTGGTTCGATCTGGGCAATATGTTGGCTTTTTCTGATGTTGATTGGCTGTGACGTGTTGTTTGGAATACGGAGCATCCCATCAATGGTTTCGCTGATATCAGGGGATGGCCAGCTGTCAGATGGGGATTGGATGCGAGGTTCGAGAGTGATTTCGGAATCAGACAATGATGGTAATGGAGAATATAGCTCTATAAACTCACCCGGCCAAACTGTTGTGCTCGATGGGGCTCTCAAGGTGGTGGTTGTTAGACGTACTTGAGGTGGATTCTTTGAAGGAAGATCGTAATGAATGGAGGTTCCATTAGTGAGGATGACTTGTTGTTTGGAAGGTCTTATAGTAATGTCATTAGCTACCATAAATGGGACACCTCCCAATATATCTACATCCACGTTTTTGACTACAAGGGCTTCAAGGTGAAAACTTTCATTGCCCCGAGATAAAGTTAATCTTGTTTCTCCTTTTACGTGTAAAGGTGACTGTCCATCAGCCTGGAGAGCATGCTGATTACTCTTAGATAATTTAGCATTCAGGTTGATGGCAAGAGACTCATGGATCATGTTGGTTTCTGCTCCAGAGTCGAGGATCATAGTGACAGGTACATGGTGGTGAAAGGTGTTAATGAAGGGAGATTGACCAACTTTAACACGTTGAACAGCTGATGAGGGTGTTTCCAATGTAACTGAACGGCTGGCAGAAGGTGGGTCTTCCGATGATGATTGACCATCAATATCGTCTTCGAGGTCCAAATCATTGAGGGCGGCAAGGAGTCTGGTTCTTGTCATGTAATGTCTGTCGGATTCTGGCAGAAAGGTGCATGTACTTAGAAGGTGGTCAGTAGAGCAACTTCCAGCTTGCTTGCAGAGGGGGCATGTAGGTTTGGGACATTTGGAATCTTTCTACAATGTTTGAGGGCAGTATTGTGTCCTCTGATTGTTGAATGTTCTCATAACCCTAGCATCACTGGTGATATGGATCTCATCCAGAAGAGTCTCTAGAGCTTGCAAAATCTCTGGTTTTATACTAGCTAGTGTTCTCGATCCAAGTTCTGTACCGTAATGTTGCTTCACTAGCTTAGGTAAGTCTGGGTGAGTTAATTTTAACCATAATAATACTACAATGTTCTCGAGGGAGGGGGTTAATTCCTCTTCTTTGGTGAGTTGGTCTCCATGGTGGGTGATGCCTCCTCCTGGGGTAAGTAAATTGTCCTCTACGAAGGCCATAAGTGTTTGGAATAGGTCTTCTGGTCATTCACTGTGCTTAAGTTTAATATCAGCGAGGTCAAGGAAATGGGCTCCACTTGACTGGAATCCATAGTGGGCACGTATAACTTGCCAAATTGACCCAATTGATGTGGAATTCCGGACAATAGTGTTCCTCAAAATCATGGGGCAATAGTTGGCTATCTGCCCCAACATTAATTCAAGATGAGTCACTTTCTGGGCAGCTGTTTTACGGACTGCCTCAGCAAGTTTGTGGGTCATCGGTGAACCCACAGTTAGGTGTTGTTCTGGTTTTCTTTTCCCAAGTGAACCCACTTACAAGAAATGGAGCAAACAAGGGATCCAGTGATAATACATAGTTTAAGTTCTCTTTCCAGTTCTCAAAGCTATTCACAGTCTCTACTTTCGTCAAAGTCCATTGCTTTAGGGCTCTGTGTGTAGCCATTTTCTCTAACTATGTCCACCGACATAGTTAGAGAAATTCTTGTATATCTGCCTGATTCTGCCAAAATATCGATGGAAATGTAAACAGGAACTTCGTTGGATGTGACATGAGTAAGATCGTCACTGTCACCACTCCAGTTGTTCAGGTTGCAGCCCAGCAATCAACACACTAATTTGAGAATATAGAGTAGAGCTTTTTTGACTAAAGTAAAAACGTAGTAATAATAATGCAAGGTTCATAGACTCAGTTACCGTAAGGGTAGCAAGGAAAAACGTAAACAAATAAGGTAGAACAAACATGGTAGCCCCAGTGGCATACCGAGCGGAATGTCAATGTAGTGGCATTAAAACAAGTCAATTCCTGTCACCAAGCATGTCTGTACTATAAAAAGTACAAAATAGCTATGCCTTTCTTACTTCAGTAGCCTGACAATGGTGAAGTATCTCTAAAAACATAGCTTAGAAAAAGCTTACAACTCATGACATGATGATGAATATGCTACATCAATTAGAATGTTTCTTTGCCATAAAAGTTCTTGTAGTATTCAATGTGTTTTATTACCTCCAAAAGTTTAGCTAACTTACTGTAACCCTATCTGAAATTGTCACCTGCTTATTAACAGGAAGTGCATTATTTTAGGACTTCTACCTAGAAAAGTAAATGCATATAGTACTAGACATCAAATTATTAGATCTTTTACCTGGTAAAATGCTACAAATGCTTCATTTTCTTTTATGACTTTGGTCCATTTGCCAGGCTGACCTTGTAGCTTTTGTCGCTTTGGTTCATTCTAAAATGTAGAAAAAATATAAATTTAACAAAGTACACAATAGTTTTTAACCTTGTCATTGTTTACATGTTTCGGTATTCACACACCTTCTTCAGGATGTATATAAAAATGTACAAGAGTTATCAAGGCTTTATATATCCAGAAAAGTAATCAAAACATCATAATTAAATGTTACAAAACATATGTAACAATACACAAAAGATAACATACAATAAAGACATTAAATAAGTAATTGTCCTATGTAACAATATAATTGTTTATTTAATGCTGGTTGTTTCCATTAAATATGCAAACCCTCATTTATGCATAGTTGGTGCTTAGTGCTTGCATAATCTAAAATGGAAAAACAATTACCATTATTACATGCTCTTTTACAGTCCAAAGAGGCATTTATGTGTTGATAAATATGCAAGTTTTTGACCTTGTAGACAAATACCTTTCGGTTTCCCCAAATAGCTAGCATTACAGCTAGTGCAAACAAAACCCATACACTACATTAGAAGTGTGTGAGAAACTGACTAATTTGTCTTTATTAAAAAAGAAATCCCTGAGCATACATCATCATCATCATAATAATCGGTTTAACGTCCGTTTTACATGCTAGCATGTGTTGGACGATTTCTTGAAATTGACTTCCAAGTTATCCTATCCTTCACCAGGTCTCTGCTGACACCTTTTCCTTTCAGATCCATCCTTATCATTTCCTCCCATGTTTTCTTTGGTCTTCCTCTGCCCGTGGTTCCTGTCCCCTTGTTTTTTCTCCTTAATTAGAACTGAGCCTGTCCTTCAGACTTACGTTGCACATCCATCTTATCATTCTCGTGTCATTCCGCTCCATGTGGCTGACATCTTCAGCTTTCACTGGCCAAGTTTCACTGACTCTTTTGCAGTTCAGTGAGTATACATAATTCCCCTCTCATATCACCTATTTCTTTCCTCAAGTTTTACTTTCCAATTGGGTTTTTTATTTTTGTTTTGTCTTTTATTCTTTCTTGTAATACCACACTCACATGTAAGCACACAAACAGTTGCATAGAACAATTGATTCAGTTCAGTTATGTCAGATTCACTCATATCCAGTACTAGTTTAATTGCATTGTCTCCTAGTCTAATTGTTTTCATGTTCTTTTTGTTGTTTTGGGAGGGAATCTCTGTCTTTCAATTCAGAAAATTTAACTTTGGCAAGTTTGAGGAGTATTTGGTCACAAAGTTCTTCTATTTTTAACCTGTCATCTTCCAAATATTGGCATATTTCATTTTCCCCAGCATCATTTACAGTCTCTTCTTCAGGGCTGTTAACATATTCAAAATGTCTAATAGCATTTATTCCATCATTTTCTACATTTTTAACTAAATTCTCAACATTATTTTGTTCTATTTACTGCTATATCTGCTACATTTTCAATTTGTACTTTTTCCTTAATCAGATTAAGTTCCATTTCTGTCAAACTATTGTTTAGAATGATGTCATGATAAATAATAGCAATAAATTACTTCCTCTCCTCAATCTCATATATTTTTCTTTTGTCATTTTATTTGTAGAGGTTTTTTGCTTAGTTCTGGTTGTTATTATCCTGATTAGAATTTACAGGCAAATTTGTATTAGATGAATTGGTTTTGGGTGCCATTTTTTTACCTCAGGCTGATTACTCCATAGGAGATACACTCCTAGATATTCCACCCCAGTTACCACCTAGAATTTCAAGTCCTGGGCAGTTTTATTAGTGTTATTTCATGACACCATCACTAGGGATATTGATGACCAAGACAAAAGAGTTCTCCCACCCACAAGGTAGACTAGCCCCTACTAGGTGCCAACTTGGTATTTCAGTCTCAGGAAGAGCAATTTTTTCATGAATTGTCACCAGCCATTTACACCCAAACTGAGGCTGGTTTTATCCAGGTTTTCCTTCCCTCAACTGTCTTTATTTGAACATTTCACCATCAATAGGGGGGTGCCAACCAAGGGAAAAGAGCCTACCCCTGCCCATGAGGCATACTTCACCCCACTAGATGCCAATACGATATTTCAAGGTCACAGAGTAGACTAACAGGTATTAAACCTTGCCCAAAGGTGAGCTGGTGGCAGTTGTAACAAAGGATAATCTCATTCACCCATGCAAAAACTCCATAAACAGATGCATTTTAACCCAGGACGAACGATTATTATTATAATTATTATTATATCATTATTTTATTATTATTGTTATTATTATTATCATTGAGTACTTAAAGAGGATAATACACTTCAGTCATATTGCAAAATAAACTGCTATGTTTCCCATGTTTGCATTTATGCATTTTCAATGTGCCAATAACAACTTTCAACCAATTAATGACGAGATTTGAGAGAAAATTTAATCACAAAATTATTTTAAAAACTAATTCACAAATACAGTTTAAAACCTAAAATAATAATTTTAAATAAATTTATTGACTTCATTGCAGATCTTCGCAACTGTGACCTTCAATGAACGTCCGAGGATTTTAGTCGCTCGATTTGGCCTTTATTTTTATATTGTGCATGACGACCCATAATTTACCTCTCAAGTATTTACCATTCCTAAGGGAAAATGGCAAAAGAAAAACATTGTCCTTGGTACCACCCCCACCTTACTGAGGGCCCTGTTCAAACAGATAAGTACGTGATGCAAATTACCACCATACTTCCCTCTTTATCACAAGCTTGTTAATTTTCTGTTTCCTGCCCCTTGAAAAGCTAGCAGAGTTTTGTTTGAGAAGAGGTCTATGAACCACTTAGACTGGTGAAGTCACGTTTAAATGACAAAGTAGGGAGCAGGCATTCATTCAAGGGAATACAGATGAAGTGACACCAGAGCAGAATTTTTGCATGTGATTAACGTTAAAAGCTTTGTACTTAACAGGGGTAAAGACGGGTGGGTCTTTGTTGTCACAATCAAAGGACCCCTTCTGTTCATTGAAAAGTTAATTGACCCAAACGTTTGTCATTGTGGCCACAGTATGGTTTGTCAATCTTGACTACCACTTGCTCTTAACTGACCGTCAAGTGTACCACAGCCAAGTTCAACCAGAGTAGAACAAGCGATCAGGCAGTACCACCAGTCACTTCCACCAGTTCCAACAGTCAGAAATGTTAGTGAACGACAAGCAATGGAAAAGGATATTGTAACGCCCAAGCTGGAGCTACAGGACCTGTACATCCAGCCAATAGTTAGATTGGTCTCTTTTCGTGTCATTGCAGCAACACTGTTACTTGTAAGCAATCGTGAAGCCTATTCTCACATACAACATGTCTACATGGGGGCTAACAAAAGCAGAAACAAGAAAATGAGATACAACACACAGAAAACAATTGAGAGAAATATGGAATGATCGTTTTAAAAGAAACAAAGAAGTATATCACGATAGTGGAGAAACTGCAATGCATACAGAAATGATGAAAATGAGATGGCGAGCATTCGGACACATGTTGAGATTACCAACCACAACTCCATGTCAAATGGCCATGAACTACTATTTCGAAATTCCACATGCTGCTAAACAGTTCTCCGGTAGGAAAAGGATGACACTTAAGAAAACAATTGAGAGAAATATGGAATGATCGTTTTAAAAGAAACAAAGAAGTATATCACGATAGTGGAGAAACTGCAATGCATATAGAAATGATGAAAATGAGATGGCGAGCATTCGGACACATGTTGAGATTACCAACCACAACTCCATGTCAAATGGCCATGAACTACTATTTCGAAATTCCACATGCTGCTAAGCAGTTCTCCGGCAGGAAAAGGATGACACTTCCTGTAAAAATCGATGAAGACATCTCCACACAAACCAAAAATAATATATCTCTCCCTGGAAATGTTAATAGATTCAAGAATATAGCAGATCTAGAAACTCTCCGTGAAGTGGCTCAAGATAGAGAAATGTGGAAAAGATTATCCAAAACGTTATGTGTTGACGTACAAGGTGATGGATGTAACCTTAATCCAAATCCGTAAAAGTACTACAGAAGAAGAAGAAGAAGGAGCCGTGGCTTAATGGTTAGTGTAACTGCACCGTATCCAATAATTTCGGCTTCGATTCCCAGAGCCAGCGAATTTTTAAAATTCACAAAAGAAAAAGTCATTGGTTGGCGTCAGGAAGAGTATCCTGCCAAGAAATTCCAAACTGCCAAATCCAAGTTCCAATGAAGGGCACCGTCTGAGACCAAGTTACTGGGGGAAAATGACGTTAAAACAAAAAAAGCAACAAAAAACAAAAAAAAATCCTGAGAAACGAATGGCTATACAATGACATAATCATCTTGAATATTTACTGTGGATTACTATATTACAAAAATTGAATAAGATTGGACATCTACAAGAGAAAGGAGGATGCGTTATCAAAACAAATATATTATTTATTACTTTATAGTAAATAAACTCTCTTTATTTCAAAAAAGGTTTCAATATTGATTATTTTGGTTTTAGAATTTTTTTATTAAAAATAATCTTCAAATCTTTTATTTTTATTTTATTCAAATTTTTGACTGGAGGCCTTCTTCACCTTAAAAATTGGATTGACCGCCCCTTAACGCCCACGAAAATATCCGAATCGGGTTGGATGACCTCCGAGTTCAGCCTTTTGTATCACAGATCCTCCCCGGAAAAAGATAGACCGAGACTCTAAATTTCAGCTTTCAAGGTTCAGCAGTTTTCTCATAAATTAACTTCAAACAAACAATCATACCCACTTTCATGCATAAATTTGTGAATACAGAAGAAAGAAACTTGGAGCGAGGCCGAAGCAAACATCGGCCTCGCTCCTCCACACTGTCAAGTTATTGGAACAGTAAAACAGTGGTTTAAAGAAAAAATTGTTTTCAAGACAGAAAAATTTGAAATTTATCAAATGATCTAACTACAAATTTTACTAGGTATAAGAAAGTTGCGAAAGTATAAATGATCTTAACTTTGGTCAAGGAAAGCAGATGAAATGTGCAAGCCAAGTATGCATGCAAGTACAGAAGGAGACTTACAGCGAGGCGCAAATAAACGTGTCTCCACAACATCAAGTAATGAGCCAGGGAAATAATTTTCAAAACAAAAGAATTTTTAATGTTTGCTATGTTTAATAAAGTAGTGAGTATATATGGGATTTAAACTTGTGAATAGGAATACTGATTCGACGTACAATCATAGTATGCACATACACATACAGAAGGAAGGAAACGTTAAGGGAGGCAGAAGGATTTATTACTTCACAAAATCAAGCGATATTCAGAAAGAGATAAGCTAGAAGCAAAATAAATTAAATTGGGCATGTGTATTTTATTTGAAAGTTAATTATGTATTAAAACTATTTCACCTAAGCAGTAAAACGTAACCCTTAAAGAATTCCTCCTCAAAATATGAGGCAGGCAGTAACCCACGGTTTGGTGAACTAAATTTGGTTTAAAATAATCAGTAAAGATATCAAGTGGACTGATGACATCAAAGAGTGGAGTGCAATAAGAACGTACGAGGAAGCGAAAAGAGCAGCGGAGAATCGAATAAGATGGAGAACCATGGTGGCCAACCTTTGATACGAAGATGGCACATGATGATGATGATGATGATGATGAAAGATATGAGATCATTTTCATGCCCAAGCCATAATTACAAAGGTTATGATGGTAAAAATCAATATTAATTTTGGAAACAAACCATTGGACTGAAATCTGGTAGCAATATGTTTGTGTAGGTGTTTTATAGCGTGGAAAATAATTCTAAGATTTATAAACGAATTTGAATGAATTTTCAGAAAAGGTTGACGATAGAAGCATGATGATGGAAGGATAATGATTGTAGTAAAAAGCATTTAAACATATATACTATTGTGGGTGTAGAAGTAGAAATCGGACACATGTTGAGATTACCAACCACAACTCCATGTCAAATGGCCATGAACTACTATTTCGAAATTCCACATGCTGCTAAGCAGTTCTCCGGCAGGAAAAGGATGACACTTCCTGTAAAAATCGATGAAGACATCTCCACACAAACCAAAAATAATATCTCTCCCTGGAAATGTTAATGGATTCAAGAGCATAGCAGATCTAGAAACTCTCCGTGAAGTGGCTGAAGATAGAGAAATGTGGAAAAGATTATCCAAAACGTTTTGTGTTGACGTACAAGGTAATGGATGTAACCTTAACCAGTCGTAAAAGTACTAGAGAAGAAGAAGAAGACTGTTACTTCTTAGTGAAAGAACACCAAACAGCATTTCTTGAGTTGATACGGAAATAAGAGTCGAACATCATATCCCAAGAATATCAAGTGATATACCTAACTTAAAAAACAGTTCTACCTGGAGTTACCCCTGTCTCAAAATCTAGCCCAAACGCAAAGACTAAGAGGGGGTGCAGATGTAACTCTTGCCATTTTCCTTCAACACGAGGCCCCCGCAGTAAACATGCTCTGACAAAATGGGTAAGTACTAAAACTTGGAAGGCAAATGCCTAACCTGGTTCCCTTTGTTCAGTTTTTTTCCCCTTTTCCATCGGCCCATGGTCTTTTGTAATTCCAAGATTTGAAATGCTAAGCAATTTATTAACTGTTTCTGAAATTGTCGATGGTAACAAAATCACAATGATTCAGTGAATTGAGGCTGATTTCCACGCTGTTGATGTCGCCTCTCAACCGGAAGACAACTCTCGAGCTTTCTGGCAGGCATGCGCAATGAAGCGATTCACAGCTGGTTCCTGATCTGAAACTGAAGGTAATTTGTTCTCACAAAGCAAAATTTGAAAGTCGCTTTGAAAGTCGCAACGCCATTTTGGTAAGACCAGTTATGACAGCAGATCTTGTTGAGATTGATTTCCGATCAATGGAAGGAAAGAAGAAGCGGAGGAAGAATTAAACAATTGGAGGGAAGTCTTGGAAAAAAAGGGGATGAAGATTACCCGATCAAAAACAGAGTTTTCTTTTCTTCTCTTTTTTATACCGACTTTTCCTTTGCCAGTCGTAGTCGTAGCGAATATTTCTTCTCCACCATGTGCAATCCTGCGTATCCTTCGTCTTAAGCCCTTTCACTGCCACGTCTTCTTTTATGATGCCCCTCCATTTCCGCTTGGGTCCCTCTCACCTTCTTCGCTCTGGAACATCCACCTACGTGCATTTCCTTTCCACATACTGCTCATCTCTTCTTTCAACATGCCCAAACTATCGGAGCCGATACTTCTGGAGCTTCTTGGACCCTTCTGAGACGCCTAAGTCTCTTGTGATCCCTTCGCTTTTGATATTGTCTCTTCTGGTTACGCCCTTCCCACAACGAAACATTCACATCACCCGATATCAAAGTAGCTTTCTTGTCGTTTGGTGAGAGGCAAGGTTTCCATCCCGTACAACATTTCCGGTACCACCAAGGTCTTGTACACCTTGCCGTTCAGCTTGACTGGCATTTTTTTTGTTACATAGAATACCAATCAGTTTTCTCCAGCTGTTCCACCCAACTTGGATACACTTCTTCACTTCCTCCTCACTCACTCCGTCACTTTGGGTTGTCGAGCCAAGGTACTTAAATTCCTCAAATTCTTGCACTTGTTCACCAACAAGTGACTAAAATTATTTCAATCGATTCAGACATTATCTTTGATTATTAGAAAAGCTTTCCGTTATGCCTGGTTTCCATGGAAGCTTCATCTCGTAGCTTTTGCCTTAAAAGTAAATAACAAGAGTCAACAAAAGTGCCCTTTTGTGCTACTGCTATTTCACAACCGATAGCATAGCTGATCAATCTTTCCTTATAGACCAGCAATATTCCTGAAGAATAGAAAACAGCAAAAATCTCCCCGATCCACAAACCCGGCAATGCCACCAGCACATAAATTTTTCGACCGATATCTGTGTTGCCGATTCTATCAAAAGAACTTGAGCGGGTTGTTCACACTCAGCTGATAGAATATCTGGATTGCCATGGATTGTTGTCCAACAAACAATTGGGTACAGAGCTAAACGAAGTACTGAACTAGCGACCATGTTATTCATTGATAGCAACCGTAGGGACATTGAAAAAGGAAGAATTATTGGGGCTCTTTTTGCAGACCTATCTAAGGTCTTCGACATTTTAGGGCTCTTATGTTTAGCAAGCTACCTGCCTATGGTATACAAGATAAGGAATTAATATGGTTCGAACAGTATATGTTTAACCGAGAGCAAATCGTCCAATACAGTAGTGAGAAATCCCAACCTCAACCCTTGTACTGTGGAGTACTACAAGGGTCCATTTTAGGACGCTTGCTCTTCCTTCTGTACTTCAACGATACAGAAGACTCAATACTCATTGTAGTTTACTAATGTTAGCAAATGGTACTGTTATCTACGCATCAGGGAAAAATAAGGATTAAGTGGAAGAGAAACTGAATGGTGACATTCAACATTTCCCCATTATTTAGCTGAAAACGATCTTTTTATTAATTTAACGAAGGAGAAGACAGAAACTATGCTGTTTTGTTCTGCTCATAAAGTGGCTAAATGTGAAGGGCTGAATCTAAGCTACAACGGTGTAATCATCAACAACACCACAAAGTAAAAATACTTAAGGACAAAGCTAAATCAAAATGTCAAACTACAAGATCAGTATTTAACGAAATTTACAAGAAAATTTCATCAGGTTTACGACTACTTTCAAAACTTCGGATGCACTTGACAACTACGGAAGCCTTTTCCGTGTACAGAAACGTGAATCGTTCCGTTATTTCTGTTCAATTTCGTCTCAAATTTGAACTTTACCTCGATCCTGGAGCAAAAACTCAAATCCATCAAAAGAAGAGCAAATGTCATAATCAACAATAAAAAAGAAAACGAAAATTTAAGAATTTATGATTTACAAGGACTGGTATGAAAACATGCTTGCATAACAGAATGGAAATGTTTGCACGTACAACTGTGTGACAATCTTAGAAATTATTTTAATTTTAATAAACACACAGCTCGAACAAGAAATTAAGTGTCTCTACTTATTGTTCCGAAAGTCAGATTGGAGAGCACGAGATTTTCCTTCTTCTTCATTGTCGTGAGACCTTTCATCTTCTTGCCTGTGGAGACTAGGCAGTCGGACTCAATGTCTGACTTTCGGAACAAGTTGAATTCACAATCTTAAACTGTTTTATATGTATATATTAATAAAAATGACTTTTGACTAAAAATACTAATTTTATGTAATTTTTAGAAAGACTACATTTTACTTTTTCTTTTCTTTTTTTCTCTTCTTTCCTTTTTCTTTTAGTTTTCACTTTATGCAGGACTGGCATTAATAGCAGCTTTTGTTAAGCAGAATATTTTGTATCCTGTTAAAATAATGTGTATAATAATAATAACAACAACAACAAGAAGAATAAGAATAAGAGTATAGTCCTCAATAACTAGTGTTCACCTGGTGACAATTAGTTTGAGACTAAAATTAGCACAATCTGGACCCTACATCAATGTCAACTCAAAAAAGATGACTATTTTCTTTTCTCATTTGTACTCGCTTACTCTAAAGTTACACAGCTTGGCTCCTTTAAAACGTAGATTTGGCCTACAACTAAAAATACTGAAACTTTGTTTAGCAAATATGGGAAGAATCCTTTGTATTTATAAGTCGATTATACGTATGTTTTTCTTTAAAGCATCAACAGTTTTCTGGACGCCATTATGAGGCCATTTATTATTAAAAATACCCTTTTTGTAGTAATAATATTTTCATGGCTGCTAGTAAAAACCGTCCTCTCCTAATGATAAAAACATTTCAGCCCAATTTTATTCTGGAAATGCGCTTAAGTTGCTTTTGCCAATGCTCTTATAATTTTATTAAATCTTGGCATTTGCTACACTCATTATTTAAATGTTTATCGACGATATTGGCCGTGAGGTTTGCATATATGTTTTTCTGATATTGGGTTATTACACCCATAGCATGAAAAAGAACTTTAATTCATTGTGACATTTTTCAAAATGAGCTCCTGTATCAATAATAGGCTCTGAATCTGCACTGGCCACCTTGTTATTCAGATGCAGGATAGAATTTTTTTTTAACCTGTTGGGTTACTTTACTCTCAGCACAGGAAATGCAAACCTTGAATTCGCTTTCCACAAACATGATTTCCTTCCCCCCCCCCTTTTTTTGTTTAAATTTTCTTACCAAAATGTATAATTTCTGTCATTTTTCCTTTCACATATCTTAGCAGGGCGGTGGCTTGTTCCAAACAACGTAGAAATTAGCTCCAAAGTTTTAGTCTAGGTAAACTACTATAATATGGCTTCGACTTTTACCTTTCAACTTACCTCCTTCACTTTTACCTACTTCAACTTGAAGTGAAGTAACACCCTCGCGCCACAACTCAATCGCACAGTGGCAAACAGAGACAGACATTTAATATCAATTAAACATTTTATTTAACAAAAGACTGCATTCAATTCAAAAATACAATAATACTAACAGAAATGAATTATTTGTGATAAAATGCTTGTGTTACCATAACAGTGGCTACCAAATTTACTTCTGCAAGTTTTTAATAAACTTTATTTGTAAATTATCTGGTTCTTGATCAGTTGCATTGGCCTTCATATTTGAAAGAAGTAAGAGGAAATTTTTATCAATGACAAAACTTTTTGATGAATGGCTGGAAAACATCCAGGTATGTCTCGTTTTCGTTAGTGCAACTAATTATTTCGTGAAATACCTTTTCTTGTTTTTTGGTATTTTAAAGATACTAAAAGTAAGCTCCATTTGTGCATTCCAGCAAGGCAAATGACGCAATCACAGCAACAAAGTTCAATAGACATGGATATTTCAACCCTTATTTAGGTCGGCGAAAATCTTTTATTCTAATTCAATACTCTTCCAATGTCATTTCATTGGTTACATTGACATTTCAAGTGCATGCTGCCTTCATTCAAGATAAAATTTGTTGACTGGAATGATATCTTACAAATAAGGCAGTTTTGGTACTATAGCCGTAAGAGGCGGACATGAAGAGTTGATGTATTTAATGGGTGGATACATTCCATCATACCGTGAAATTCAGCTTTTATGTCAATTCTTGTCTATATTTGGAGAAGGCTTTCGATCAACAAATTATTATAACAAAATATTACATTTGTTGTATCCGAGAAGCATACAATAATATTTTCCATAGGAATAAAATGCGGCTTAAGTTAATTCTTTAAAGATTTGTAGTTGTCAGTTGATGTCCCATCATTGTACTGACCATATTGACAAAAAAGTTTTTCACCTGAAAGGATGCTATGTAGAAATAAGATGCTGAAATTGCTATTTGCTTTGCATTGGTTCTGTTGGTAGTTTCATTTGATATGATGCTGAATTTGTCATTTGGTACAATTGTTATAATATTCTTTAAATAATGAAAAACGAAATCTTGTTGGATAATATTAGTAGCTTTCTGCTTCCCAAGTCAAACTTTGCTCATTGACAAACCCTTTTGGAAAAGAGAACGAAGGAGAGTCACCAAACAGTCGGGCAATGATAAATAAAATTCATTATCCTCAGTAAATACACAAAGCTTTTTTATTTCAATGACTTTTTTTGTTTGTTGCAGACCAGAAAGTAGTGACTGTCCTTCTTCCTTTTGTGCTCTTCATATTTTTGCGGTGTCTTTCACTGCTAGCATGTCACTTTAATCTGGTTTTAGACCATGTGACTTGTATTGACAAACAATTATAAGGAAACTTTTTCTTTTCTCCAACCTTTTTGGAAACCCAGTCTATAAATTTGCTATCTTTCATTCAGTTATGATTAAATCTCTATATCTTCTTCTGTTTCTTCCAAGAATATCAGGTACCAGTACTGACATGTGATTTGGTATTTCATCTATCTTACTCTTATTCAGAATTTAGCTCTGATGAACTTGCTGAAACTGAAGTTGAAACAACTAAAGAAAAAGAAGATAGAACCAAAACTACAGTACGAAAAATTAATAGAAGATCCAGAAACAAGAAAAGAATTTAACATAGATGTAAAGAATCGTTTTGAAAAGCTTGAAGATGAAGGTGAACTCAGTTCCTGATGGAAAAACTTCAAAGAATCGGTAGTCTCAGCAGCAAAGAAGGTTTTATCGAAGAAGGAAAAACGAACTAAAAAAGAAATGGATGATGAACTAATAAGAACTAATAGAAGAAAGACAACAAACCACAGACAGAAGAAGCTTGGAATATAGAACACTCGACCAACAAATCAGAATAAAATGTAGAGAAGCGAAGGAGGAATGGTCAATGCAGAATGTGAAGAGATAAAACAACACAAACAAAGAGATCCTCGCAAAGATATACCAAAAGATCAAAGAAATCAATGGCTGCAGATCTCCAGCTTCCTCTGGATGTATGCAATCTAAAGATGGGAACATCATCATGCAGAAAGAAAGGTGTTGGTAAGGTGGACGAAGTACATCGATGGATTGTTCAAAGACAACAGGGGAGACAAACCAGCCAGAAATAAGAACATTGATGGCCCTAAAATTTTGAAATCTGAAGTAGAGTCAACACTAAAGAAAATGAAAAGAAATAAAGCTGCTGGACCCGACAAGATTGTTACGGAAATGCTGACAACTCTAGAAGACTTCGGCATAGAAAAAGCAACTTATCTGGTAAACAGAGTCTAGACAGTGGAAATATCCCTGAAGATCTAAATAAACCCATCTTCATTAAATAACCTAAAAAGTCAGGTGCAACAGCTTGTGAATTACATTGAACAGCAAGTCTGATGAGTCACGGGATCAAACTGATTCTGAAAATCATTATGAACAGAGCTCGAAGGAAGATCAGAAGAGAAATTGGGAAGCAACAGTGTGGCTTTATGGAAAATACGGGTACCAGAAACCCCATTTTCATGATTCGAATGTTGAAAGACCAATAGAGATTCAGAATGATCTATACCTGTGTTTCATAGACTATACGAAGGCATTCGACAAAATCCAACATGAGAAACTGTTTCAAGACCTCATAGCACTAGATCTAGATGGCAAAGGTCTTCGCTTCATCCGCAACCTTTATTGCGAACAAACTGTTTTTCTATGTGTAGATAATGAACTGAGTCAATATGTAAAGATCGAGAGAGGTGTAAGACAGGGCTGTGTGTTTTCTCCGGACCTAGTTAATCTATATGGGGAAATGATCTTCAGAGAACTGCAAGTTTTGGATGGAATCAGTGTTGGTGGTCACAACCTGAATAACCTGAGATTCGTAGATGACTCTATGTTAGTTGCAAACTCTCAGCAAGGACTGTAGGATCTCTTGAACAAGGCAGTGGATGAAACCAAGAAGAAAGGACTCGAAATAAATCGCTAAATGACCTTGTCAATGGTAGTAACCAAGAAACAAAGTCCAGATGCAGATTACTCATAGGAATTGACCAAATACAGCAGGTGGACAAGTTTAATTACTTGGGAAGTTACATCACTCGGAGTGGTAAATGTCACGTCGAAATAAAGCGGAGAACTGATAAGCAAGGGATTCCTTCGACCCAATAGAAAAATTTAAAAAAAACACAGAAAATGTCAATGTCCACAAGAATAAGAGTACTGCAGTGCTACTTAACATCTACCCTGCTGAATGGATGTAACAATGCTGGACAATATCGGTCGGAATGGAAAAGAAGTTGGAACTTGCTGAAATGTGGTTCTTGAGAAGAATGTTAAGAATATCCTGGACTGATCATGTAGCAAATGATGAAGTTTTACGAAGAACAGGAAGGGAAAAGAACCTGTTGAGGACGGCTCTAAGAAGGCAGATAGAATTCTTGGGACACGTCATGAGGAAGGAGGGTCTGGAGAACTTGGTACTGACTGGACGTATAGAAGGAACCAGAGACAGAGGGCGGCAGCGAATAACTCTTTTGGGAAATTTGAGAAAGTATGTGGCGAACAACTGGAGGAATGGAATGCAAATGAGTTAAATTTTACATCTGATAAGGAACAGGGTCAATTGGAACATCATGATAGCCAACGTCTACAGACAAGGCACTTAGAAGAAGAACTTGCAGGCGTCATAGAATTTATGTGAATTGAAGTACATGATTTCTTTTAACCGTATAAGTGANGCAAGAGAGTATTTGAATATTCCTCTCACAGTGCACCCTTACCTTCATTGAGGGTTTCACTTCTAACAGCGGCCTCTGGCAGATGACGCAAGAGAGTATTTGAATATTCCTCTCACAGTGCACCCTTACCTTCATTGAGGGTTTCACTTCTAACAGCGGCCTCTGGCAGATGACGCAAGAGAGTATTTGAATATTCCTCTCACAGTGCACCCTTACCTTCATTGAGGGTTTCACTTCTAACAGCGGCCTCTGGCAGATGACGCAAGAGAGTATTTGAATATTCCTCTCACAGTGCACCCTTACCTTCATTGAGGGTTTCACTTCTAACAGCGGCCTCTGGCAGATGACGCAAGAGAGTATTTGAATATTCCTCTCACAGTGCACCCTTACCTTCATTGAGGGTTTCACTTCTAACAGCGGCCTCTGGCAGATGACGCAAGAGAGTATTTGAATATTCCTCTCACAGTGCACCCTTACCTTCATTGAGGGTTTCACTTCTAACAGCGGCCTCTGGCAGATGACGCAAGAGAGTATTTGAATATTCCTCTCACAGTGCACCCTTACCTTCATTGAGGGTTTCACTTCTAACAGCGGCCTCTGGCAGATGACGCAAGAGAGTATTTGAATATTCCTCTCACAGTGCACCCTTACCTTCATTGAGGGTTTCACTTCTAACAGCGGCCTCTGGCAGATGACGCAAGAGAGTATTTGAATATTCCTCTCACAGTGCACCCTTACCTTCATTGAGGGTTTCACTTCTAACAGCGGCCTCTGGCAGATGACGCAAGAGAGTATTTGAATATTCCTCTCACAGTGCACCCTTACCTTCATTGAGGGTTTCACTTCTAACAGCGGCCTCTGGCAGATGACGCAAGAGAGTATTTGAATATTCCTCTCACAGTGCACCCTTACCTTCATTGAGGGTTTCACTTCTAACAGCGGCCTCTGGCAGATGACGCAAGAGAGTATTTGAATATTCCTCTCACAGTGCACCCTTACCTTCATTGAGGGTTTCACTTCTAACAGCGGCCTCTGGCAGATGACGCAAGAGAGTATTTGAATATTCCTCTCACAGTGCACCCTTACCTTCATTGAGGGTTTCACTTCTAACAGCGGCCTCTGGCAGATGACGCAAGAGAGTATTTGAATATTCCTCTCACAGTGCACCCTTACCTTCATTGAGGGTTTCACTTCTAACAGCGGCCTCTGGCAGATGACGCAAGAGAGTATTTGAATATTCCTCTCACAGTGCACCCTTACCTTCATTGAGGGTTTCACTTCTAACAGCGGCCTCTGGCAGATGACGCAAGAGAGTATTTGAATATTCCTCTCACAGTGCACCCTTACCTTCATTGAGGGTTTCACTTCTAACAGCGGCCTCTGGCAGATGACGCAAGAGAGTATTTGAATATTCCTCTCACAGTGCACCCTTACCTTCATTGAGGGTTTCACTTCTAACAGCGGCCTCTGGCAGATGACGCAAGAGAGTATTTGAATATTCCTCTCACAGTGCACCCTTACCTTCATTGAGGGTTTCACTTCTAACAGCGGCCTCTGGCAGATGACGCAAGAGAGTATTTGAATATTCCTCTCACAGTGCACCCTTACCTTCATTGAGGGTTTCACTTCTAACAGCGGCCTCTGGCAGATGACGCAAGAGAGTATTTGAATATTCCTCTCACAGTGCACCCTTACCTTCATTGAGGGTTTCACTTCTAACAGCGGCCTCTGGCAGATGACGCAAGAGAGTATTTGAATATTCCTCTCACAGTGCACCCTTACCTTCATTGAGGGTTTCACTTCTAACAGCGGCCTCTGGCAGATGACGCAAGAGAGTATTTGAATATTCCTCTCACAGTGCACCCTTACCTTCATTGAGGGTTTCACTTCTAACAGCGGCCTCTGGCAGATGACGCAAGAGAGTATTTGAATATTCCTCTCACAGTGCACCCTTACCTTCATTGAGGGTTTCACTTCTAACAGCGGCCTCTGGCAGATGACGCAAGAGAGTATTTGAATATTCCTCTCACAGTGCACCCTTACCTTCATTGAGGGTTTCACTTCTAACAGCGGCCTCTGGCAGATGACGCAAGAGAGTATTTGAATATTCCTCTCACAGTGCACCCTTACCTTCATTGAGGGTTTCACTTCTAACAGCGGCCTCTGGCAGATGACGCAAGAGAGTATTTGAATATTCCTCTCACAGTGCACCCTTACCTTCATTGAGGGTTTCACTTCTAACAGCGGCCTCTGGCAGATGACGCAAGAGAGTATTTGAATATTCCTCTCACAGTGCACCCTTACCTTCATTGAGGGTTTCACTTCTAACAGCGGCCTCTGGCAGATGACGCAAGAGAGTATTTGAATATTCCTCTCACAGTGCACCCTTACCTTCATTGAGGGTTTCACTTCTAACAGCGGCCTCTGGCAGATGACGCAAGAGAGTATTTGAATATTCCTCTCACAGTGCACCCTTACCTTCATTGAGGGTTTCACTTCTAACAGCGGCCTCTGGCAGATGACGCAAGAGAGTATTTGAATATTCCTCTCACAGTGCACCCTTACCTTCATTGAGGGTTTCACTTCTAACAGCGGCCTCTGGCAGATGACGCAAGAGAGTATTTGAATATTCCTCTCACAGTGCACCCTTACCTTCATTGAGGGTTTCACTTCTAACAGCGGCCTCTGGCAGATGACGCAAGAGAGTATTTGAATATTCCTCTCACAGTGCACCCTTACCTTCATTGAGGGTTTCACTTCTAACAGCGGCCTCTGGCAGATGACGCAAGAGAGTATTTGAATATTCCTCTCACAGTGCACCCTTACCTTCATTGAGGGTTTCACTTCTAACAGCGGCCTCTGGCAGATGACGCAAGAGAGTATTTGAATACTTCTGTGTTGTGTGTTAACTCTTTGATGGCTTTTGATGGAGAGTGTTTTGATGATCTAATGATTCTTTTGTTGATTTAAAACTTTGTTCTTTTTGTCACTGGTGCATCTGTCAGGCTAAAATTTCGAAGATGTAGGAACTTAAATATAGTTTCCTGTATTAGTGTGAGTGTTAATGAATAATAAAAAAGCCCTCACTACTAAAAACAGCACCTTTTTTAATCCATGTATCTTGTTTGGACATATTCCACACCCATTGATGTGGATATTTATTTCCAGTAAATTTATGCACCATACACGTTGAAGTGCCCTGTGAAAAAAGTAATAACAATGGACCGTTGTGAAAAAAACAAAATTGAGTTCTACAACGTACACAATACAGATACAGATTCAGTGTGTTAAAAGCCCCATTCTTTGTGATACTGAATTTACCCCATCATATTTAATCAGTGATTGCCTTGAGATAACTGTAACCAATTTGACTAAACCAGTTGTATTAGATTCAGAGCTGGGTCCATCTGTGTTTTTAACTTGGAGCCTACTATGTACTTGATTTTCTAAATTGGTAAATAGCATTTTTCATTGGCATTTAAAACCTGGCCCCTTCATTGTGACTTCAATGAATAAAATTTGCCTCCATGATTCAAACTTTTACATTCACTAACAGTGTTTGCTATTCTTTGTTGGACTGAAGGGTTTGTAACCTTGCTTGTAGGTTATGAAATCCTCAGCTTCCTTCATAAATGGCACTAAATGGTACTGCCCATTGCTTTGAAATTTGCAAGAGTGTCAGGCAATAGTTTTGCAATTCTGCTATGTATGTAATATAATATATGTAGCTGTAAGACTGGTGCTTTCATACTATACTTTGATAGATGTATACTGGATGTTGCTATACACCAAACAGAGTAAGCATAATATGACATGACAAAAGCACCATTATAGAAATGTATAAATAACTCAGGTAAAACTTCAGTCAATTTTTTGAAGGTGATAAGTATATTAATGCTCTTTTTTTATAAGGATGCAAAGCTGAAACAACTGATGGAAGAAAGATCATTTATAAAAAGGTCAACATATGCACAGGAGGAAAGCCAAAAAAAATTGCAGACAATCCCTTAATTTTGGCCATCAGAGATTTAGAGAGCATAAATACATTACAGAATAAAGTGGCAACAGCAAGAAGAATTATTGTTGTTGGAAATGGAGGAATTGCATTGGAATTTGTGTGAGTCACTTTGTGTGCTTTTACTGAGACTAAAAACTCCAATTTTCTGTGGTTTGTTACCAATTAGTTAAATACTCTTATTAAAGAGGCATTTTAACTATCATGTAGCTTTTAAACCTTCTTTTCCAAGAACTTCAAAGGAAGAGCTGCTTACAATGTTGTCTTTGATTCATTTTTATGCTATTAATGACTAAAAGGGCTTGAAGACTTACTTATGATATGCACTAAGTAGTCAAATCTTAATGATTTTTTAATCATAACATTCACCCAGGAAAATGCCACAGTTACATTTGCATATATATTCAATTGATTTCTAGCTATAGTTTAGTGAGAACATTCAACCTGGGATGTGCTTCCTGCCACATACTTAGCAGAAAAAGAGGATTTCCCTACCTTGTCAAAAATTGATTCAATGTAGTAAATGTGCAGCATTATCAGTCAGGCTCAGCAGGCAGCCCATTTGTTTATTTTCTTATATGTTTTCTTGCTGATTTCCTATTCATTGATTGCAATTTTTGTAAAATTTGAAATAATGTAGATAATTCCACTTCAGATGACTACCACATATTTTTTGAGAAAGTTGCCATAGTATTGTGCAACCACAGGTAATCTAAAACATACTGATTAATTTTAGATCAGGTGGAAAATGAAACAAGTGTGATATAACTAGCATTATTGTTTCCCAATGGGTTTTTTGTTAGTTCTTTATTAAGTTGTTCCTTTTTTTGATTAGGTGATATTTTGGAGAAAAATTATCAAACAATAGATTTACCAAGATTCATTGGTCCAAAAAAGGGATGTTAAAATGTAATGACCAGTAATAGGATGGTCTTTGAATAACATGCCCCATTGGCCATTTGCTACTGCATAGCGCAAAACCACTTGACCGCACAGGGACACACAATTTCAACTATTAGAGTTGGTGTCAACTGTTACTGCAATAGAAAAATTTGAGAAAATACACCCATGCAAACAGAGACTTATGTTTATGGTTGTTTGGTTGTTTTTACACCTAGAAGTAGTACTCTAAGTCCCATGCATGTACATGATCACTAGACCATGTGCCTACATTATATTTATATATATATATATAATGTGGCTTAATGGTATTCCAAAGTGTATATATACACATTGGAATACCATTAAGCCACAAACCACTAAACCACAAAATCACTTAGGCCATTCCAGCACCCTGGACCAATTTTTTTGGTCATAATTTATGCTTATTTCACATAATGCTTATTCACTTTTTAAGTTATGCCTGGATAAGTACAGTATTATCTTTTAACACATCAAAGTTTACTATGCAGATTAGCACTTTAATAATGAAATTACACCTTTCAGACATCAAAGGATACAGAGGAATTATTAATAGTTAGGATATTAACAGAGCTCTGTCATCATTCTGAAGTAACCTGTGAACATGTAAGTTCAAATCTGACACAAGTACAGTATTGATGATACATCAAAAGATAACAGCTTTGTTGAATTAATCCAATAATTAATCCTCATTGTTACCAGTTGGGTATAAAAATGAACAAAAATCAGAATGTTTTACAAATTTCATTCCATATCCACAGTGCTAACATAATCCTTTGGTATCATAAGTCGTCCTGAAATGCAAAGACACATCGCACAATGTTGACCTAAAGTTGGCTGTTGTCCAGAGACTACCTGAGGGAACAGGAGAGGATGGCTCAGGGGTGGCATTTAACATGTATTGTGAGAAAAGGAATAAGGAAGTCCCACTGTCAGAACCCATAATTTGAGCACAAGCTGTGAAGCTGGAGCAAAAAATCCACAGAGGTGCATCATGAGTTTTCTGTCTCAGAAGGCTAGGTGAACAAATGGAACCAGAACCATGACATTGCTCAAATGAAGATAGATGGAGAAGTTATATCTGCAGAAACAGCTGTAGCTGAAGAATTTATACCAAAAATCCAAGAGTTTGTGCAGGAATAAGAGCTACAACCTGAACAGATTTTGTAATGGCAATGAAATGACTCACTACAATCATGTTCTACCAAAGAGAACACTGAAACTAAAAAGCCTAAGAGCAACAGAAAAGGGTTTAAAAGCATGAAAAAGAGGATAAAATTCCTCTTATGTTGTAATATGACAGGCAATCACAAAGTAAAACCACTCTCCATTGGTTATTTTAGATCCCCTAAATGTTTTCACCATGTAAACATAAAAGAATTACCAGTTCTGTATGAAAATAGCAAAAATGCATGGATGAGAGCATCAATATATGAAAAATGGTTCCGCCAATACTTTGTTCCATCAGTAGTCCAGCACTTGAGAAGTCTTGGATTAGAGGAACAACATTTATGTACCTAGTGCTTGCAAGTACCAATATAGATTGAGTTGCTCCCAACTCCCTTTCCACAGACTGAACAGGGAAACTTTCCTTTCTCCAATGGCTTTCCTAACTTGTGACCACTGACCATCACTTTTGTTTTTTCCATGTTCACTGTCAAACCTTTACTTTCCAAACCCTTCTTCCAAGTCTCTAACTTAGCAAGTAGACCATCCAATGTCTCACTGAAGAGAACCAGGTCATCTACATATAGCAATTCCTCTGGGCAACCCTTTCAAAACTCTCTTTACAGTGCTTCCAAAACAAAAATAAAAGTACAGATCCCTGATGAACTCCAACTCCCACACCAAAACTCTCAGTACAGGAAATGTTGACCCTTACCTGACTTTTAGCATTTCTGTACATTGCCTTGAACAACCTTAATCAGCCATTCACTTACTCCAAGTTTCCGTAAAGGCCACCAAACAACTTCTCTTGGCACTTTGTCAAAGGCTTTTTCCAAATCCACAAAGGCAAAGTACAGCTTCTTTTCCCAAGGTACTTCTCTTGCATTTGTCTAAGGATAAAAATGGCATCAATAGTTCCTCATCCAGGCATAAAACCAAATTGCATGTCATTGATATTTATTTCACTTCTAATTTGTTTTTCCATAACTCTTTCAACAACTTTCAGGACTTGGTCCATTATCTTTAATCCTCTGTAAATTACCTCTTTCTGGAGCTTCTCCTTTTCCTTTGTAACAATTGATAATTGTAGTTATTTCCCAGTCCTCAGGAATGACACCATCTCTTATGATCTGATTTGTTATATCAGTTATCATCTCTATACTTCTTTCACTTGCAGCTTTGACCATCTCTGCCACAATTCCTGAAGGACCAGCTGCTTTGCCTTTCTTCATTTTCTTTACAGCTTCCCTCACCATTCCTTTCTCAATGAAAATGGCTGGTCCAGATACTGTTTCTACCTCTCCAAGATTTTCTCTATCCCAAGAAAACTCTGTGTTCAACAATCTCTCATAATAGCACTTCCAGGCATTCTTCTTTTCAAGTTCACTTGTTGCAAGTTCTCCATCATCATTCCTGATACACTTTTCTCCAATGATATCCTGATTAGTCTTGATCATCTGCTTAGCTATCTTGAATACTTCATT
>RDPX01000265.1:1075439-1118082 GCA_003991215.1 Morbakka virulenta
TTCCCTCTCCATCGTGTTTCTTGGATGCAGCACAAATCAATGTGTCTTCACTCAAGAAACTCTGCTACTTCACCAGATCTACCTCTCAAACTTCCCACATTCAGACTACAGAGTCTGAAGCTTGTTATCACTTCTTTTGGTTGATGTAGTAGCTTGATAATGGTCTGATTTTGCCTACATCAAACATAAGTCCTACCATGGGCAACAACTTCACATAAATTAGTTCCAGTCTCGTTTATGCAGTTATGTAGGATATCTTTGGATGTCATTTTATGGTTTGATGAGGCAGTGTTTTTATAGGCTGGATGCCCTTCCTGACACCAACCCATTAAGGTAATGGGGACCAGTGTTTTTAATGAGACACCATTTTAGGTGATTGCCATCCAAGGCTGAAGAGCACTTCACCTGCCTGTGAGAGAAAGACTATACCCCACCAGTCCTCAAACTGGTATTTCATGCTTGAATGAGACCAAGCATGGTCTTCGGGGTCAATATATTCAAATGAACTCCAACTCAAGTGTGAATTTAAAGGCAGTCATGCTACATTTCTAGAACTTGATATTACTATTGAAGATAGCTCTTTCATCTGCAAATTATTTGACAAATGGGATAACTTTTAGATTTTAGATCATGAGGATACCTGATCTTTCTGGTAACATCCCAGAGCACATCTTTTATGATACAATATCTTCTGAGTTGCATGTGCTTTTCTCCAATATGAAGACTTCAATTTTAAATTGAAGCAGCTTTGTAAAAGAATGCTAAATCAAGGTGCTTTGGAAAAGAAAATTCTTAGAATCTTCCACAAACTCTTCAATAGACATCCAAAAACTTTTTCTTCTTACCATAAGCATTGACAATCATGCAAAGAAATCTCACCCAATAGCCACAATATCATATTTCATAATATTCTATTCATCTTCTTCTGGAATTTTGCATCCAATATAGGATAGGTAAACAAGAGCAAAGTAAGTTGGGGTGGTGGTATTTTGGGGAAAGTAGGTAGCATGGCTTGGCAAACCATGCAAGATCCACTTGGGGTTGCAGGTGAATATTGAATGTTTCTGTCTGCAATTTTCTTAAAGACTCTTCAACTTTGTATTAATTTTGTCACTCTGATTTCTTCTCATCTCTCATTATCTCTACAACTACTAACATCATTATTATTACTGTTTTCTTTGATCAGATCTGTTGCACTTCTGTATAAATATATTAAACACCCCTAGGCTTCATAAACTTCTTGGTGGTGGTATTTGGCCAATGCTGCTGGGAAGCTACATATCCTCTGTCATTCTGATATTAAATCCCCAAAATGACAAACATTGTCATCAACAGATGATTCAAGTTGTTTTATTTACCCTCCAAAAGCCTTACTTATCCTTTTGATTTCTTTTCATTTCATGTTAATAATTAGGTTGTTCTTTGACTGGACTCTCTATTGCAATATTGCAACATACTCTTCATAATACAAGAAAGTCTTTTACTATCACTATATGTCTGTTTGTCTATTTATGTGTTTCTAAATTGTTTATATACCCCCTTCCATTTTCCCAAACTAGTTTTCTGCCAGCATTATACATCTCTGCTGAGCTATATTCAAAGGTCTTAGTTATGTAGAACGTCACAACTGAGAGGAGTCTCTGACTCTAATACCATATTTACATATATACATACATATATGTGTACAAATTTTGGTACATAGTGTATTACTTTTTAGAGGTAAACTCTTAAACTCAATAAGTCCTGTCTGTCACTGATAATTCATTACTTTTTTCCATTCAATGCCTTTATGCAGTGTTATTCCAGTAGTTTAAAGAACAAGAATTGACTTCCTCATTTATTAAGTCCAAAAGTTTGTACCGAAATTAGCAGCTTTGACCAACATAAGCCAGAAAACTATGTAAAGAAACCAAATGATTTAATCGTTGCCAGATCATCTCACTCTTTCCTTGTCATAATTTTTTACTGGTCAGCATTCATTGCCAGAAAACATAACGGAATCTATTCCTATCTTTAAATGCATCAGCCTATCAGGTTTGGCAGCAACTCCTATTACTCTACCCAGTCAGTTCTAGCTGTAACAATTCCACTACACAACCAGCACACCTGGTATCTCAGTTTTATCATCATTTAAATTGTCTCCAAAAAGGTACCCTTTTCTCATGCTTATTGGAGAATCATTTTTGTGTGTGCATATGTATGAGCAGAAAGGAGGATGGGAATGATTATTGTTAATATATTACACAGATTAACACAGATTTTAGGTATATTTATGGCCCTTCAAAATTTCAATAACAATTTTGCCCTTTGTTTTATACTTTATTCTAAAAGGTATACAGCAAAAAACTGTGAGGTTATTTGGGTCATTAAAGATGATGCTATTGGGAATATCTTTCTTGACAAAGCAGCTGCAGATTTTTTATTGCAAAGTATTAAAAAGAATCAAAAAGCCAAAGAAAAGGATTCACATGCAGATGAAGTGATTTTTAGCAGTGTATCCAAACGGCAGCGATATGATATAGAAAACTGTAGACCTTCATCAGAAAATAAGCAAGGTAAGGCCTTATACTATGAGGCGATTAATGTTACTTCTGTACCATTGTTTCTAGACCTGTATACCCGGAATACGTCTCCTAATTTAACAGTTACAGATGGTTTTTTGGATTTGGTTGATAGTTTAAACTGTCAAAATTTGGCCCTACACAAAAATAGATTTTCTTTCCAACCAATGTTACTTTATAAAACTTACTTTTTATCTTTTCTGTCATCTTGTATTATGTAATATATATAACGTCAAACAGGCATTGCAGTTCCAGTTATTAATATATTATATGAGCACAAAGTTACAATGTACAGGTGCAACCTCCTGACAGATGCAGACTAGTTTTAACCAATTTCAGGTCTCTTCAGTACCTATAGTTATGGAGGTCAGAAATCTTAAAAGAGATGTTAGATTTATATTTATAGATGTATAGATATAAAAATAGATAGATAGATATAAAGATATATATACATATATATCTGTGTGTGTGTTTGTGTGTGATATCCAAAAACCCATATCAAGTTTGTTATAACATATAAGGAAACGACAAGTAGAATGGTAAATTCTGCTAAGAGGAAAAATGAGGTACAATGCACTTGGTAAAGGTGGAAACATAGATGATAGAGTTACAGTGACAAACACGGCAAGAGAGATAAATTAAAAGATAAAGCAAAAAACATACCCCAAAAAACACAAGTGCACACGCACATGCATAAAAGCAAACCAAGACGTTAGAGCAATATTACACTTCATCATTTGATTACCCACATCTGGATTTCGGTCCTTTTCAGATCAATCCCATTGCATGGTGAAATAAGCATGGTATAGGCAGGTCTAAGATCATGGTCATTGATACATGGGACCATGCTCAGCTGTACAATATCTCATTAGTCAATACAAATATTTACACATACCTATAAATGTATATTTACACACCTGTGCACAGACACATGCAGTTGACCACAAACACTCAACAAGCATAATATACTATTTGTACGATTATGTACACGGGAATGCACACTACAAACCCGTTTACTTCAGAAGTGAAGGCAGAGGAATACTGCTGCCACATCTAACATCCTCGCCAACAAGCAACACAAAAATAGTAAAATTGGGGTTTTTTGTATATTTATTTAAATGCAAATAACTTGTATTTTATTTATTTATTTACTTATTTTTAACAATAGCTTTTTGCTTTGAATTAATAAATGCAAATACATCATATATAATATTTTATTCATATATCATGCTAATACATCTATACATGTTACATAATCCCTTGTAAAACAATTGGATGCCCTTGAAAAACATCTGTGCTTCAAATATTTCTATCTTTGGCTCTTGTGTTTACCTACATGCGTGATGAAATTTAGTATAGTTTGAGTATGACAAGGGTAAAGATTTAAAATCTTAAAAAAAAACAATAAAGGATCATAATAGGCACAGACGGTTTTCGACCAATTTCAGCTTATCCAGTACTCTTGCTGATTGAAGTCAGAAAACTGAGAAAATATGCCCTTCAAGGCACTTGTACATTGTAATGTAGGGCACATAAAGTACATTTAAACACAACATATTTCCTATGATGACCATTAGTAATGAGAACTTCTAGACAAGCTGGACATTGATGACACCAAAACAAATATTGCAAGTTGCAATAAATAGACTCAGACTGGTTGACACTATAATTATTATCATTATTTATTATAATTATTATTATTTATTATTATTGTTATTATTTCTTTTGATGAAGCTACTACAAGAAAATAGCCCTAAAATGTAACTACCAAAATTTGCTATTTAGTTATTGAAAACAAGTTTCGCACTTTGAACAGTCACTATTACACAAAAAAACAATAACTATAAAATAAGAACATTCATCCGTGTCTTGAATGAGACCAAAAGCACTTTCCTGACTGTGGTTTCACTGTCCATAAGGATCGTTTTCTGCATTTCGCAGTCTTTTGTGTCGTGTCTCTACTCTCGAAAATCATTCCCATGTCTTTCGCGATTTGACACATTCCGCCACCGAGAGCACCAATTATCAAGGGCACAACCATAACATTGTGTCCTGGACGTCTCTCTCTTGTTTCGAAGGCCAGTCGCCTGTACTTTGTCAGTTTTTCAAATCGCTTTGTTCCGATATTTTGTTGCTGTGGACAAGCCATACCGCAAATCCAGATATTCTTCTTTTCTTTGTCTTCTAATATCAGGTCGGGTCTCCTTGCCGTTGTAGTTTTTCGCAAATTGAAATCGAAATCCCAAACAAGTTTTCCTCGCTCGTTCTCCAACACCGCTTCTCGTTCCCATCGCTCTTTGTACCATACCACGTTATTGCCAATTCGTACTCCTTGGCCCAGTTGACTGCTACATTAACGCCCTGTTTTGTCGTACTAGGCATTCACTTTGTGCTAGGGCCTTACACCCAGCAACAATATGTTCAACGGTTTCATCTCTCTCGTGACAAACTGTGCATTGTTTATCTTGGGCCAATCCTCTGGATACCTTCCATGATTTTGTCTCCACCATCTGTTCCAGCATTGTCATGATTGATGACGTCTTTCGACCATGTAATTTCTGGTTCAACCATGAATGGCACTCTTCTTCTTGCTTTCGATAAATTTGGCTCGGCTGTTCCTTCGTCTTGTAGGTTTCGATCCTCTTAGACTCTTTAGCTTTCTGCAAACTGTTCTTCACTTTCCGCCATGTCGCTTTGTATTCTATCGCCTCATCAATCACCTCTTCGTCCAATCGCATCGAATCATCTTCAAAACGCAACCTAACTCCAACCTTGTCCATTGTTAATATCGATTCCGACACAATAGCATTTTCTTCTTTATTCTTCTCTCTTCTCCATGCCTCTCTGATCCATCTGTTGGTCGACTTTACCATATATCATGCCACTCGCAGTCTCGCTTCCTTGTATGCATCTCTCATTGATTTCAATCCTCTTCTTCCTCTTTCTCTTTTAAAGTATAATCATTCATCGCTTGCTTCTCTTCCCAACTTGTACTTTCTTCGCAGCTCCTCCTTGATAATTTGGTCTAAGTCCTTCAATTCAACTACCGTAAATTTACACACATTCATCACATAAGTTGCAACTGGTATGACTTTCATATTGATAGCCACGATGAGATTAGCATCATTCAATTTGGTTTTTGTCAGCATCTTCACTCGCCCAGTTACTTCGTCCTTCACTCGCTTAGTTCCTTCGTCGTGATGCCATCCGCTTGCTCGATTCCCCAAAATTTGTAGTTATCATTTTCATCTGGGTACATTGTCTTTATTCTCTCCTCCAGCACCTGCAACCCATCTCCAACCATATTTCCATTTTGAAAAACGACCCCAACACATTTTGATACTCCATAGCAAGCTCCTGTATCGTGACTAGCTTGCACAATAATTTCGTTCACAATCTTGAAAGATCAAAAAATTCCCTCCATTTTGAAACGAGGAGTGACTTTTTTAGCGTATAAGGAAGGCTCTCCGAATGACGGAGCAAACTTTAGACCAATAACACTACAACCCATACTGTCGAAATTATTTACATCCCTTATTTCCAACAGACTATACCACTTTACATATAGTAACCATTACATAAAGACTAAATTGTATAAGGGATTTGGGGATAGTATCTCTGGTGTTGTAGAGCACACAGAGGCTTTGTCACACCTTATGAACCATGCCAGGAAAAAACAAAAGACCCTAAAGTGGCATTGCAGGATTTAAAATTTGGGGTGTGCACCATCAACTACTTACATCAGTCCTGAAGTATTACAATGTACCATCACAAATTATTAAACTTATTTCTTCTTCATAATATAATTACTATCACATCTTCGAAACAACTAATGATTTTCTTTGGAACCTAGTACCTTTTAAAAGAGGTGTACTCCAAGGGGATAGCCTATCACCATTGCTATTTAGCCGTGCTATCAACACTTTAATTTATACCACCAAACAAGACAAGATCAGTTATTGCCTAGGTTAAGTGTATGATGGTTGTCTGGCTTCAAACTACTGAATGAAGTATGCAGACGATATTGTTATCTTGTCAGCTTTGGAAACAGACAACCAGTGCCTCTGCATTGCGTTTACCAAGTGGGCTTAATGGGCAAAATTAACCACCAAAGTTGAAAAGTGTCATGTATTTGCAATGAAAAACTACAAAGCAGACGTTATACTGTGTAAACCGTACATAACGATAAACAACAATTAATTCTACATGTGGAGAAGGGTCAATCGTTTACTTATCTAGGTAAGGATTTTTATATACACTTGATTAACCAACATCAGAGATTCTGCATCCAAGCAGATTGATTCGTACCTTCGCAAAATTAAATTTACTTCCACTTCACGAAATTGAAATTTATTAGCATTACACGTTTTCGAAAATAAAACGGAGATTTACCCTTTACAACCTTACCGAAACGTGGGCTTGTGAAGATATAGATGGAAAATTCAACCGATATTGCCGTAAATGGTTTCAAATTCCGATCAGTGTAAACATTTCCCACCTTACCATGCCAAAAGGAAACTTGGTCTAAGCCAAAATTCAGCAAAGTATTGTTGTCAGCACATTTTTAAATTCGTTATTGTTATGTAAATTAAATATCCATATCGCAGACAAAAAATGAAAGAATGTTGTTGTTATTGAAAAAACAAGAAAAGGGGATATAACCCTGATCTCTCTTTCACAAGTTCAGGGATTGCAAATCTCTGTGAGAAGCAAGTCCTTAACCACATTCCACGATCCCAACATCGGCCAATCACGATCACTATAAATCCTGCTGTTAAACCAGTCTTCGCCTTACAGTTCCATGTATTTAGTTGCGTCTGCTTTGTATAACTCAATACCTTTTGTAAAAATCAGGAACAGCAACTTATGTAATTTTGAATAAGGATGGGAAGCTACTGGCAGATAAAGTAGGAACCAAGAAACTACAGCTGGAATTCAATTAATTGTTATAAAAAGCGAATGAGAAATGGAAAATATATCCACTACCAAATAAGAAAGAAAACCATTTATACAACCTAAGTTCTGTGGTCTTAAAATTAGTTTTCACAAAGCATGAATAGAATGAAACTTAAGGGAACGTTTGGCACTGGTGGAATTACGGGATATTTTATTATGTTGCAAGGAAAATTAGTAATGTCTAAGTTCACCACATTAACGGCCAATTTTACAGTAAACGGTCAGGAGAATGTAACAAAAACTGTAAACAGACCATCGTGAAGGGGGCAGAACCGTTTGCTTTTTCTTTTGTACCTTCGAAATTCCACTGAAAGTCATAAAAGATTTATGAACGATACAAAATATTACCATCGCAACACCTAGTTTGGTTTCATAGCAAAGAGATAAACTAGGGGTGCAGTTGCAGTTTTTGGAGTGATAGGCAAGTTGGTTGAACCAAGAAAAATATATGATTTTTAGTTTTTTTGGATATGAAGTAGCGTTTAACGGAGTTGAATAGAGATTAGAATGGTAGATATTTGTCGTGTACACAAGTTTTTTTTCTTTATCTTCCCTTGCTTGTGTTTGTTGATCTCTCTTTTTCATGTTATTTTAATTGCTTATAGTTGTTTCGCTTAACTCCGCATAGTTTAATCTCTAAAGAAGCCCAAAATCTAAAGTGTTACTATACACCTTGGATCGGTTAGAAGTTGCCTGTTTTGCTTGGAACCATACTATGCCTACTTTATGGGGAAGGCTATTAAGTTTCTACGAATCCTACCGGAAATTCATCACTGATAGACCTTACGTAATCTGACCCGTATATCGTCCTACTATAAGTTCGCCATAGGTCAAGCAATGATGAACTTGTAGTGGGATTTGTAGAAATCTAACCTGCAGCGGATAGAGACAGAGGAATAGACAGGTACTTAGGTAGGCAAGTAGATTGGTATTTTAATCGATGGATCACGCTTTATATTTCCGTAAACCGTTGTACTTGCAGGGCTTTACCACTTTGCTTGTTGGTAAAATACATTTGCAAATTTCTCATCTCACTGAGACAGATCCAGCAATAAGAAATAACATAGTTTTCTGTGTTTTTAGATGAAACATCTGGAGCTTCTTTAGGACCTGATTGGAAAAATAATATTCGGCTCCAAGGAGCCAATATTGACAGCTCGAAAGCATCTTTTCATATAGAATATTCATGTGAAGTTACTAATATATATGAAGCAAAGCAAGGAGAACTACCTGACGAAAGTGATGTTTTTTGTGATGAAAAAAAAGAAGAACTCTATCCAATTTTTGTTGAACTTTCTAATGGAAAAGTGTACGGTGCCGATTTTGTTTTGTCGGCAACTGGAGTTGTTCCAAATATTAATTTTCATGTGTCCCCTTCAAAATTGGAATTAGGACCGGACGATGGTATACTGGTGGATTCGAATATGAGGACAAATATTGAAGATGTTTACGCATCTGGAGACGTATGTTCTGTTGGATGGGTTGACAATCCGCAATGGTTTCAGATGAGGTTATGGACTCAAGCTAGGCAAATGGGAATCTATTCCGCTAGGTGTATTGTAGGAGATTTGTTAGGTGACAGTGTCTCCCTTGACTTTTGCTTTGAAATGTTTGCACACATGACGACATTCTTTGGATATAAAGTCTGTCTTCTTGGAAATTATAATGGAAAAAGAGCTGGCCAAAAGTTAAACGATCTTGAACTTCTAATACGGAAGACTGATGGACACGAATACGTAAAGGCAGTATGCCAGAATCACCGTATTATTGGAGCTATTTTAATTGGTGAAACTGACCTGGAAGAAACGTTCGAAAATTTGATTTTAAACCAATTGGATATCAGTAGGTTTGGCGAATCACTTCTGGATCCTTCGATAGATATTGAAGACTATTTTGATTGATACAGTCGATAAGAGAAATCTTTGTCTTTTAAAAATTTTTTGTTGTTACTTTGTGATTATTGTTTATGTTGTATTTTTTTCCGATAGCTAGTCATCTTAACCCATATGAGAATGAAAACTGAATATTTCTCATGCACCACTATACATGTATTGAAGACCCAAAGTATACTTTTTATAAAATATGAATTCATCCTTTTGCTACACAAAAAATTTATTGCCTCTCCTGGATGCATATTATCTTGTACTTTGTGTATATGTGCAATGGGGTTGTTAGTGGTTGATGCACTAATCAGAAATGCCAAGTTCTTGATCAGAATTATAAATGTTAAGGTATAGTAAATATTAACGTGACTGTCTGTCAGTAATATATAGTGGGAGCTATCTGAAAACTAGAAATTCGCATCGATGGTGTGTTAAACCACCTATGTCGTCACATTTAGCCTCTTGGTGTGCCAAAATGCAAATAGGTTTCAAAACTTCTGGGTAATATTGGGATTTCAGTATTTACCTTATTTTGGCCTCCAATGTATCGAATCGGAATCCAGTGGATCTTTCCGATGTAGTGAAAAATTAATTTTGAAGAGGAGGATTTAGCTACCCTGCAGAAAGTAAGGGGAAAGTATGATGCCAGAGTATTTCTTAATTAGCAAACCATGAACCTTTTTTACAAATTCTCAATGGCTCCAAATATTGGGCTCTTATATACCTCGGAAAATGTCCACAATCACATTTAAAAGAACTTGGTTTTCATAAAACAGGAGCTTTAGGCTGCACACAAAAAATATCCAAACTTTCTTTACCCGTGCAATGGCTAAAAAACGTAATACCTTGAAATTTAGTGACTTATCCTTTTCCTTTCATGGGCTCAGGAAACAGCCTTGTGTATCTTAACGTTTTTCCGTAACTATGATTTTGAATAAAAATTTTAATCTTTATTTATTATTGTGCTCAGTTAGAATCTTTGAAATTCTACTTAGTGCTTAGAATTAGAATTAGAATAAATAAAATGTAAAGATACGGTTGCAAAAATGATGATGTGAAACAGTAGCACAGATAGTTTAAGTGGTAAAGCATGTAGCCATGATAGGCGCTGGTTCGAATCCAGTTAAATACACACCAAATTTTCACTCTTTTAAGAATAAATGTAATAAAAATCCTTTATATCTTTAGTTACTTTCTTACTTGTTTGCTTGCTTGATTACAAATTATTTTCTTGAAGACAAAAAAACAAAGCATATGGTCTGATATAGCATGACATCATCTTTGACTGTCAGTAACGACTACGCCCAAAGGACATTGGGAATTTCAATAAAACAATCTCACCACACCAAGTAAATGTATGTCAGTAATTCGGTTAATTTTGTTCGTATATACAATTAGAGCAACCTGAGCAAGCCTGAAAAACATGTTTTACAGGTTTGCTAAGGACAGAAAAATCCACTCTTGCAAGGTTGGTTTATTTTTGAACGCTTTATTGTACAGAATAATACATCTTTTGCACCATATTTTATCTTTTGACAAATTTAATCAGCATAAGATAAAAAATATTGTCCTTTACAACATTATACATAGTGACAAAATGAAACCCAGGTTGAACCAGAAAGTCTCTTAAAATATTTACTCTTACCTGAAAATAATGCCAGTCTGGAACGTATTTGAATAGATAAAGGAACGACCAGCCATGATTCAGGAGAGGTATTATATAACTACAAGCGTTGTATTAGACGTTTTTCTATTTCTTGACAACAAGTCTTAATGGGAAAGAAAAGAAAAATATTTCGTTCCAAACAGGTAACTTCTAGTTAGAAGACACCACTAGTATTGTTTGTTGTTTTACCTGGGTACAAGAGAAGAGTAAAAAGAAACAAAATTATTTGTTGGGTGCTACATTTTGGAAGCTTTTCAGTGGGAATACAAATAAAATAATACAACTCTTAATTGATTATACACAGTCCTAATGCGAGTCATAATGAAAAGAGCGCGGAGAGCAATAAGACCAGAGATAGGGAAGCAGCAATTCAGTTTTGTCCAAGATGCAGGAGCAAGAAATGCTATATTTGTGATGAGAATGCTGTCGGAACGAGCCATAGAAATGCAACGTGATCTATACGTGTGTTTCATCGACTACTCAAAAGTATTTGACAAAGTAAAACACAAGTGCCTGGTAGAGATGATACAAGATCTGGACATAGACGGAAAGGACATTAGACTCGTAAGGAACTTATACTGGGAGCAGACTGCGGGTGTGAGAGTGCAGAACGAAGTTGGAAAATACGGCAATATTCGAAGAGGAGTCAGACAAGACTGTCTCTTTTCACCAGACCTATTTAATCTATATAGTGAGAACATCATTAGAAGTATCGAAGGAAAAGACGGTTTCGTGATCGGAGGGTACAACATGAATAATATACGTTACGCTGACGACACGACTCTCATAGCTGACAGTCCAGAGAAGCTACAACAACTGCTAGACAGTCGTAGAAGAAAGTGGGGCAAAAGGCCTCAATATCAATCGCTGCAAGACTTTTTGCATGGCGGTGAGCAAAAGACTTGTGAACTTGAGCTGCAAGATAGCCATAGATGAAGAAGACATACAGCAAGTAAATAAATTTAATTATCTTGGCAGCATGATTACATCAGACGGAAGATGTTTGGTGGAAATACGGAAACGAATTGCCACAGCAAAAGAGATATTCCAGCGGATGTCCAAGGTACTGAGGAACCGAACTATTTCCTTGGACACCAAGCTCAGAGTCCTCAATTATTACGTAATTCCAGTGCTTACCTATGGGAGTGAAAGCTGTACCTTCACACCAACCCTAGAGAAGAAGCTGGAAGCAACAGAGATGTGGTTTCTACGCCGAATACTAAGGATTTCATGGACAGAGCATGTTACCAATGAAGAGGTACTAAGATGAGCAGGATGCAAAAGAAAGCTACTGTCCACCATTCGAAAAAGACAGCTGTCATTCCTAGGACATGTAATGAGGAAAGGGGAACTAGAAGAGTTGTCAGTGACCGGAAAGATTGATGGGAAACGAGGCAGGGGAAGACCAAGAATCACATTCGTCGGAAGCATAGCAGCATGGTCTACAAAGAGCAAGCTTCAGCTCCTGAGGGCAGAGAAGAAAGGAATGGAATCTGTGGAGAGACATGATCACCGACGTTCGGCTGGGACACGGAGGAGGATACCAGACAGTAATCCCAAAAGGGAGCTATATAAGAAAATAGTTTTGCGAAATAAACGTTCACCAAGAATAAAATGTACTATCATCCAAAAGAACCCATAAATACAAATGACTAAACGCCAAATTTGGTTAATGGTGATGTACTCGAAAGAAGCTTAAACCATCAGCCAGAAAATGAGGAATAAACAGGCTAAGAGACAGGCAAAGAGAGTTTTATGGGAAATTTAAGAATTATGTCAGAAATTTATTCGATAAAAATGATAGCAAAATGATATCGGAAAGATTTGGATGCAAAAGGTATGATACGGTACGACATGTTAACTTTAAGCATAGAAAGTGTTTCAGCTAGTTTTTGAAGAATTCGCAGTTTTAGGGTCTTCATCTTCTTTCAAGCTGCGTAGTAGTATGTTATAAGTCATTAAATTATTTCATTTACAGCTAATGGAAGGGTAATAATTTTACCGCTTGTTATTTGCCTATAATGTTTCAAAGAGCCAATGGAATATGAATGTTTATACTGAAATGAATATCTTTTATATTTAGGACTGTGTTTCAGAAATACCTTTTATCTTATGACACGCTGCGTATCTAATTAAGCCGCACAACAAGGAAGTAGCCGTAATTGAATTCAGCCTTTCAGCTGGGCCTTACAATAATGCGGCTTAATTGACGTTGAGAAACCCCGAGAAAAAAACAACAACATGAATGTAGGTATGAAATGATCATATCAAACCTTTTTTTTAAAAACTATTGCATTGAAAAATGGAATTTTACCTTCCACTGGTTTCCCAAATCTTTCACGTAGTATGTGCAGCTTAATTTGTACAATTTTTCCAAAGCGTAAAACCATGTCAACCTAATTAATGTGCGCCTTATTTTGGGCGTTCTCAATTACGAGGTTTATTTTCATGTAATAAAGTTTTTCTATTTCAGAAGGATTCAGAGGGAGCATTTAAGTTTAGTTGAACATCCTTATATTCCAATAAAGACACAAGACTTTGCAGATTACTAAGTTTTTGTTATACCAACGTAGATTCTAAATATTTACATTCCATGAATGACAAAAAGTTTTGCTTTGCTGACTTGTGCTTGACGAAGCCAACCATACATGTAAGTCAGCTAATGTAGGTCTTCAATTTTTACGTTCTAATGAAACGATTGAAGTCACAGTTTCGAGCAATCTCCAGTGATTCATGGCATTCCAGATTATATCAAAGTAAAATTTGCCTTAGCTAATTTTTGGTCAGCTTGGTCTACTACCACTGTAAGCCAGTTGCTGTAAGTTTTGACTTTTTATGTCCCAACAAGAAGACTATGCTGACCTTGGTAACCCTACAGGTTATTGTGACTATATGCAAATCCAGCCAGAGATAAATATTTGCCTATTCTGTCGTGTGGTCAGTCTATTCTATTTGATGATATTTTGCTGACAGTTGGACCCAGATGGAACTCCTGCCTTCTCATCTTCCCACAATGGCTCGGGATTTTTGACCTATTGGGATACTCTTGTACTATTTGTAAGATGCTCTATGAGTATTAACCTTTAGTCAACAATTATTTAACATATCTGTATCTAAGGTTCATCTGATTGATCTTTATTGTGCTTCCCTAAGAGTGACAGTGTTCAAGAGGGCATGCCATTTCCCGTCAGCTCAAAGCTTGGTAATTAAGTCTGTGAGGATAGTCTCTACACGGACGTGGCCAAGGGTCTTTTTGAAGAACACCTCTTCTAGAGTTGCTGCGTTGATTCTCCCAAGGCTTGATTGGAGTAGCAGTAATTTGCCAAATCTACCACGTTGATCGCGACCATTTTGAAAAATGTAATCGCATAACATCACTTGTGCTTGATCCTGGCAACGTTCGACGAGCTGTGGATCATGAAGCCCTTTTACATCTACAAAAAAGAGAACGTAATCTTAATTTTCTGTTTTCACCTGGAACGTTTGTAATAATTTAATCACAGATTGAAAAAAAAAAATTCTCTGTAATTGAAATCATTTTCATGTTGGCTTAAAAATTTTTGACTTAAGAAATTAATAATATGAATCGTATTGTGACTACACAGTAACTGCTTCAGTTTTCTGGGGGCTTTTTTTCCCATTTAAAGAAGTACTTCTTCTCTTTTTCTTACTGATTTATTCAAATTACTTGTGATTATTTTGTTATGTTTACCTCAAATGCATTGTTAAAGAGATCTACAGATTTTCCCATTGGTATTGACTGGTTATTGTTACAACAAAGTGGCTGATATACAAATTTGACAGACAAACCATCAAAAGAAAAATATATTTTGTTTAAATGCGACTGTCAGCGAGGTTTAGCCTCTTAGAACTTCCATCATCATTATTAAATACACAAACAGACCTTGCCAATACCCTGAACATAAAATTTCTCAAGAAAATATGATTTGCTATACTTGCTCTTCCTCCCTTCCATGTAACTATTTATACCTTCCAAACAAAGGCTTTTCGTCTTTTTTTTCTAACTTGTTTGTTAACGGGCATTTGTTATTCACCCTACCTCTTGTCATGTATATTAAAGGAGAGAACTACAAAAAATTTTGAGATCATTCAAATAATTTCTCCTTTTAGAAGCCATACTATTATTTGTGTCATGTCATTTGATATAATGAATCAATATTAATTTCTTTGTATACAAACTATATTATTCCCAATTAATGTCTGGGCTTACAGGTCATAATGAGACCCATTACAATTTAGACATTGTACCATTTGATACATATCGAGGAGCCTTAATGGTTAGTGCAATTGCACCGCAACCAAAAATTCACAAAAGAAAAAGCCATTGGAAGGGCATCTCGCTAAGAAATTCCTCACTGCTAAATCCAAGTCCCTGTGAAGGGCACTGTCTGAGGCACATTTACTGGGGAAAATGACGTTAAAACAAAAAAACAACAAAAAAAAGCAAACCATTTGACACTTAGGGTGAAATTCTTTTGTTATGTTTGGGGGGAAATTTCAACATGATATTATGGGATAACAGCTGAGGTAGGAGGAAGAAAAGGACTACCAACAAAATCTACTTTGAAAAATTACTAAATGATACAAAGGAAAATGTTTGAGAGTGATGAATGTTAGGGCATTGTGGAAATAATTATTTGATGATGTCTGAATTTACCTCGAATATTGATCAAGTCACATTTACAGAAACAATCTCAAAAATGCACTTATTTTTCTCAACATATTTGCACATATGGTCCCATTCATTAATTAATAGCTATTTCGTAGCCCCTTGCCTGTCAGAAAATCGAGAGAATCCGCTATCGACATTGGTGTTTACAGCACAACATGGCAATTTTGAAGTCTAGTATTTTGTCTTAATGCCGGATTAAGTGAGCATTTCAAACTGTAGTTAGCCAGACATTTCATGCTGTCAGATGAACCATTTTTAATAAAAATTGGAAAAATTTCTTTTATTTTGGCTGAACATGGCTCATGAAATTAAAAAAAGTTTTAGTAGCTAGTTTATTCGGTCTCTTCATATAATCTTTTTTAATGCAGATTTACTGCTAAAAAGTAGCTACACCACTACCTGTTCATCTAAAATTACTTTTGAAGCCTTACAATAAATCTATCACCTAGAAGCAACGAATAATCTTTATATTTTTGCTTTCTACCAAGCATGTTTCCGACATACTCAATGTAACGCCACTGTTGGAGTAGGGGTCCGGATTAGAAAGGCTTTCGAGATAAAAGAGTTGCTATAGAGATGCTCAAGTACATACGGATGACGTAGCTTATATTGTAAATGCATTCGTAAATGTACTGAAATATGTTGAAAATAATTGTAAATTGGTTTTATGTGCGTATTTTTTACTTTTCTAAAATTCCAAATTCTTGTCCATTTATATTATACTATTTTCGCAATTCCCTTGCTTCCATGTATGTTGGGATCAGTTTAAGTGACCTTGGGAATCATCGTTCTGTGGGAGGCTCGGCTCTATATGCGTGATTGGGATATGATGTCGAATGACAGAGGTTTGGGGAAAGAACGCACAAGTGAAATATATGGCGCTGATTTGGTGAAGGACAGGTGCCGCTTGCTCAGTGGTAGACCATGTGGGTAAGATAGCCATCGGCACGGGTTCGTATCCAGTTCGGTCCAAACATATTTTTTCACTTTTCTAGAATTACAAATCCTCTCCGTCTATATTGTAATATTTGTTTATTGTGGTTTCCACATAACCATGTATTGCCACTGTCTAAAAGAAGGAGGCAATCTACGTTTCTTTTGAAGAAGTCCTCTGAAGTGCAAACTACAGAATCAATGATCCTAGAAAAGTTAAAAATTCATTTTTTAACTTTTTTCCAAGGCATATTATGAATGTTGTATTTCTACATCAATATCACTAATATAAAAAATATTGCGACCTTCAGAAAGAATCAGGGATCTAGTGTTCCCCCAAAAAGCTCACTTTTCTTATCATAATTATAACAAAGAACAATATTTTTGCGGTTTTTATAACTTTCTCCATTANTGAAATATATGGCGCTGATTTGGTGAAGGACAGGTGCCGCTTGCTCAGTGGTAGACCATGTGGGTAAGATAGCCATCGGCACGGGTTCGTATCCAGTTCGGTCCAAACATATTTTTTCACTTTTCTAGAATTACAAATCCTCTCCGTCTATATTGTAATATTTGTTTATTGTGGTTTCCACATAACCATGTATTGCCACTGTCTAAAAGAAGGAGGCAATCTACGTTTCTTTTGAAGAAGTCCTCTGAAGTGCAAACTACAGAATCAATGATCCTAGAAAAGTTAAAAAATCATTTTTTAACTTTTTTCCAAGGCATATTATGAATGTTGTATTTCTACATCAATATCACTAATATAAAAAATATTGCGACCTTCAGAAAGAATCAGGGATCTAGTGTTCCCCCAAAAAGCTCACTTTTCTTATCATAATTATAACAAAGAACAATATTTTTGCGGTTTTTATAACTTTCTCCATTACACGAACTCAACAAGGAAAAGGTGGCTAATACTCGGAATATTTGTTTGCATATTTTGACGAGAAGGTGTCAACGGTCATCAGCTAGAAATGTTTGTAATTTGATCATCCAAAGTTTGCCGGAGTAGGTCTTCTCAACTGGTCACATTTTCTTTGTTTTTTCTAATGCTAAACTTGAGTTGTTAAAAACTGGCCTATTCATAACATGACCCCCCAAAGTTCCATTAGTGTTTCGAGTGTTTTATTGTGTCGGAAATAGAAACAGATCGGCATCGATCTGTTGCATAATTCATATTGCAGCCCCTATATGGACTATTTGAGACATAAAGAGATCATCAGGAGGAGTAAGCTCTGAATATGTAACGCTTTAGTTCTTTCTGTCATTGTATCAGACTAAGAAACTCGGCAACTAAACAGCGCCCAAGACGCCAGATCAAATAGCTTTACCAGTTGATTTCTTAGCCTGATCTAAAGGATACACTGATCTCAACACCCCCACTCAAGTCCCAAAGAATGGTAAAAAACGGTCCAACAGTACTCGCCTTTTACTTTGCATTACTGCGAAAAATTCAATAATTAAGCTATCTCACATTTCTCTTTGGAACAAGCGGAACATGAAAACCTGAAACTTAAAAGCCAGCTTGAAGACTTGAGATGACCCAGAGGTGCTTCTTGCAACCACTAGATATACCTCATAACTAAAGATGTCTGCGAACGCAGTATGACTCATGCTCCAACTTAATGGCATGTTATGATTAGGCCCGGACGGAAAAGATCCTTGAAATCTAAGGGCTTTACACACCCTAGTTTGCAAGAGGACTGCTTGAGTAACAAAGTAATAGATATAAATTAATTTTTTAATCGGATTGTTTAATGTCAGACTTCCAAAAAAGACTAACGGCTTTGGATGGAAGTGCAAATTGCATGGCACTTTTTAAAAAATTCTACAAAATAACCAAATCTTTTGCTGTTAAAAAGGACCCCACAAACTTGGGAATAGGTGTTGTACATGTGTGGTTTTATTTTCTATTTTTTCTCTCCGCTTTACAGAGAAACTGTTTATTTATCCATTCTCATAATGTACAAAATGAACTACATTTGATAAGCTAAATTTAAGAGTTTCTAACCCTGTTTAAAATTTTAATTCTAAAGATTCATTTGCTCACATAACTTTAAAAAGGATTTTAACCGAGAATTAAGTTATATAAATACATAGATATATAAGTGATTTCTGACTTATTTTTTTATATGTATAGTTTTGTTTTAAAATAAACAAATAGGCATTATTTAGCAGTAATTTAAAATTCCATGCTTCTTCAACTATTATCAAACTGCATATGACAACAACAGAAAATTAGAATACTGATTAATAATATTACAAAATGCTGATCAATAGACATATGAGAAAAGAGCCTAAATATACAGTTACTTTATGTTCCCGATAATATATTTGCTCCTATGGCGGAATTTTCTTATTAATGTGTTCTTTTTGTTTAGCAATTCCTCCGATTCTGACCTAATATTAAAACCTTTTCCAATGAACAAAGATGGCAGCGTCTCGAGCCACATTTGTATGGTGCTTCTCTTGCAACTGTAGGCCATTTTATGTTGAAATTTTTGCGTCATNATATAAGTGATTTCTGACTTATTTTTTTATATGTATAGTTTTGTTTTAAAATAAACAAATAGGCAATATTTAGCAGTAATTTAAAATTCCATGCTTCTTCAACTATTATCAAACTGCATATGACAACAACAGAAAATTAGAATACTGATTAATAATATTACAAAATGCTGATCAATACCCATATGAGAAAAGAGCCTAAATATACAGTTACTTTATGTTCCCGATAATATATTTGCTCCTATGGCGGAATTTTCTTATTAATGCGTTCTTTTTGTTGAAATTTTTGCGTCATCTTTCAATTTCCAAGTGACTTTTAAAAGTTCAAAATTTTGGAATGAAGGAATAAAAATAATCAACCTCGCCAGAAGATCATTGCTGCGTAACCAAGGTGATATCTACATGGGAAAAGGTAAGAACCCACTGTTTGATGTCACCGTGGAATCATACGGTGGTGTTGAGATCTGTGAATTTGTCGGCCACTACTTGCAGAATAAACAAAATACTGTAATTAAGAAAGATCAAATTGGTTTATTCAGGTATGATGGACTTTCAGTAATATATAACGTTGATGGCCCAAAAGTAGATCGGTTGAGAAAGAGTATTTTAAAATTATTTATAAGTGAAATATTAAACATCACATTTTATGCCAACCTGAACCTAAGCGACTTTTTAGAAGTAACATTTAATCTCGAAACCAACAAAGACTCTCCTTACAGAAAAGCAAACGATAACATCAAATATATTTATGTTAGTTCCAACCACGCGTCCATGGCAGTTAACAAGAATGATCAAAAGATACATCTCCGAATTGTCTTTTGTCGAGAATGAGTTTTAAAATATTTTTGTATAGGGAAGCTATTTGTATAAACCTACCATTTAATTTTGATATTAAATCAAACTAAAAATGCTTTTTAAATCCAATTAAAAAGCATTTCCCTACCCCCAACAGACAACACAGAATATTTAACCACAACACCCTTAAAATAAGCTATTCATGTATACCAAATATGGCTAATATTGTAATTCACCACAACAAGAAGATTTTAATCAACTAACAAACCTGCCAAGCGACACCTTGTAATGGCAGGGAAACAATCAGATGCCCGCTTAATGGCAAATGTATAAGTACAAATACAATCTGTAGGGCAGAAGTCACTATGGACGAGAATAAGACGGTACACTACGAAACATCAGAGGGTAAATTCAAATACCGCTGCAGTAACCACACCAAGTCTTTACGCCATTTGAAATACAGAAAAGATTCTGAACTTTCAAGCGCTATTAGGAAATTGAAAGATAAAGACAAAAGTTTTCGACATAAAATGGCCTACAACTAGATCTTTACCGCATATTACCTTTGGCACTTAAAATATCATTTGTATTTTATAGGAAACAACTTGCAAATGTTCTGATAAACTTATTTTTCTGGGGTATCAACAGTAAAAATCGAATGAACCTGAATATGAATTCTTCCGCAAGTATTCTTTACCAAATATTATGAAAAAAATTAAGGAAGCAGTAAATGTTTTGACCAGTTCCATTCTGACATCATTGTCTTATATCAGCTTGTAAATTGTTATTTCTGCTACTCTGTAGTTTAATTTGGTATTTCGAAATACTATCATAATATCTGACATAAATTAAAACGATCATTTTTAACAAGAATCCATTTTACAACATAGGAGTTTTTATAGGGTGAAGAGAATAAATAAATACGTGAAGGTAAAAAATTGGCAATAATAGTAACAAATGTGTACCTGATTTAAAAAGAGCTATTGCCTTCAGGAACATATATTCATCTTCTGAGACCTTTAATCCTCGAAACTTTGAGGCTGCTTCTTGAATCCTACAGAGTTCATTTGAAATAGTGTCAATTGTGTTTAAAGAATTATTTTTTCCTTGTCGAGCCCAAGCGGAAAGCAACTGATTCATTTCTATTGGGAAATGATACTGAATTGATATTAAGACAAAGAGGTCTCTCCAGGCATCCTCTAAAAGTAATACTTGATCTCTGAAGGGAAGTTGTACAAAAGCTGGAACACTACGCGCCCATTGTACACTAGAAAATAACAGCTTTGCAGCTAGCTCATACACAGAATCGTTGTTTTTATTCGTCACACCGTGAAAAAGATCACCTGTGCCACAGTAAGAATACGTTGGATGGTGTTGCGAAACTGGATAAATCTGTGGTTCAGTTTTCATAATCAGTGTAGACAATTCTGCCCTGGGACGAATATATGCATACTCATCATACAGTGGCCTTGGGTATGAAATCCGTGAAGAATTTGGCTGTCTTTCCTGTTGCACTGCTATTTCCATCACATAAAATTGAGAAATAGTAAAAATTAAAATTAATATTCTAGGAGTAAAGAGATCAATTTTTCATATTATTATTTTACTTTCAATACTATAAATTGCAGGCTCAAACGCAATAATAAAAAAGGTCCCCAAAATGCCTACAATCATAATCTGGTAAGGTATGTGTAATAAGATAAATCTACCCTCATCTTTTATTTTGTTTCTTCTAACACTGACATATTTTCAGTCTGTAATCAATGTTACTGAATTTTCTTTTCACCTGTTTGGCAAGGCTAAAGGATTAAATTCTCTTACCTCAACGTTGCTTTATATATTTTAGAAAATTATTCCTTAAACTAATTTTTGTTGAGAACAACAGGTCTCCTATATTGAAAATTCTGAACTTTATGGACTCAGAGGAAGCCATAGACGTAAGAGCTTTATCATGTCATGAGTCGTAAGGTCTCCTATATCTTCTTATGCTAATGGCGACTCAAAACATGCCTTCATTTGCATTTTTAAACAGCGGCTGTAAAGCCAAATTTACTGAAACAGCACATTAGTGCGTAGGACTTACGATGTTGATTATTTTCTTTCAACCATTGCTATTTGATGTAGCAAATTCTCAAGACTGTTAAAAGTATTTCCATTCATTCAGAGCTGGTACCAACTCAAATTTTGTGAATGTCTGTGATTTGTGAATTGCTAAATGAGATGTAGGGGAGTCCGTCAGTCAGGACTGACCGTGGTATAGCATCCTGGTTCTCTAGAGCCACGTAACCCGTGTCTGTAGAGACCTATGCAGGAGTGGCAGTCTTTGTTGCATAGGTCACATCTGTCTATAGGCACTGGTATATTGGCATTACTGCGCTCCTTTCTGAAATGCTAAGTCAGGGCATTTTTCGATTTGTTTCGTCAAATGCTGACATAAATACTTACAGTGTTCTTGCACTTTTTTACAGCAAATGACTCAAAGAGAATAGCGCTCAAAGACCAGCCTAACAAAACGCAAAATATGTCTTTGCTGCAGATAGAGTATTTTGTTAAGTGCAACATATGTGCAAACATGTGCTGCTAACTAATAAATTGTAAGGACTGGTGTAATTGTTCTTTCCTGCCTATACAAATTTTGATATGCCCCTTTCTAGAATTTCTTCAAGATAGAGCATATTTAAGAAACGAGTTAATAATTTCAATAAATTAATAAAAATAAGCTTTGATTCTCTGATTGGTACCTTTTTAGTTTTTGTTTTGTTATTAATTACTGCAGCTATTTATTGACGTATAATTGATTAAAGAATATAGAACATTTCGTGTGCATGTTCAGAAAATAAGGAACTCGAAGTTTGCATAGTGGGAAGTTCGTGTTTTCGGTCACAGAGATTGTTTTTGCTCTAAGTTTGGCTTGCTGCAGCGATAGGGTGAAATAAATGCAGTAAATTTTGGTATCACTATAAAAGTCGTTACCAAACCTTGGACCACCCACAGGGAAAAATATACTCATTAAATCTGTGTCTTCAAGTACAGGTATTTAAGTAAAGAGATATCAGCTCGATATGGTACTTAAAAGCAACTGATACAGTTAATACAAGGATATCAGTGAAAGTACAAAGAAGATAAGTAGTTTCTTTATTTTTATCGTGGTTACCTGACTTGCGTCATGGGGCCAGCAGAAAAGTAGGCTGATGGATATATTGAAACAGTGACGTCAAAGAGTAAGGAGCAAAATCAATGGCATACTTTTTTGAAAATGGATTCCATAATGTTTGAAACATTTTATACAAGTCTGGTATTTAGTTGTGATGGGAAAAAAAGAGAAATTTGAAAGCTAGGAAGATATATATATATATATATATATATATATATATATATATATTGTAAATTAATTTTTTATGTGTTTTATTACAACTAATAATGATAAATGGGTACAGAAATGTCCCATGTACTCAACAACGCCTGATTATTTCACAAATTTTAAACGTATCTGCTTTTAACTTGGTCATTCGTTACTAAAAAAAATTTTCAAGACAAGATTTAATGGAAAGAATTTTTTGTGAAGCAAAAGCATTGGCCTAATTTTGAAANAATATATATATATATATATATATATATATATATATATTGTAAATTAATTTTTTATGTGTTTTATTACAACTAATAATGATAAATGGGTACAGAAATGTCCCATGTACTCAACAACGCCTGATTATTTCACAAATTTTAAACGTATCTGCTTTTAACTTGGTCATTCGTTACTAAAAAAAATTTTCAAGACAAGATTTAATGGAAAGAATTTTTTGTGAAGCAAAAGCATTGGCCTAATTTTGAAAGTTTTTTCCTAAATATATTTTCAAAATTTTTAGTGAAATAAACAGATTTTAAGAACACTAATTTTATTGCATTTACTTTCAAAGCAGTTAAGTTTAGACAATACAACTGCTTAATTAACAAATTACTTTAAAACTTTCGATCAAAGAATATTTCTCTTTTTTAACTAATAAGAACGTTAAGAAATAATAAAAATGCTTTTTAGTTCAATTTGGTAAACTTGAAATAAAATAAAAGGTCCAATACTAAACTCAAACAAACAAGAGAACTGAGATTATTTGTCACCTGTTAACGCTACTTATAGCTGTTGTCTTTTTTTTTTCTGTTCGGATCATATCGTGTTTTGTATTTAAAAGCACTGGGGTTTGTAAAGGAATACGTCTTTAAATCCACAAGCTCCAATTCCTTTTCACCTTGTTTCAATAAGATATGATTCATTTGATGCCGGCACGAAGTCGATATCGGCAATAAATGAGATTTGGACATGGATTTCAAGAGTGTATCTGATAATTCGAACTTATCTTTAAATTTTCAAAAGCCTAAACTTCTCTTTGAATGGTATAAAATATTTATCAGCAATATAAATATGACATATGCAGCGCAATCATGTTGTATTCAACAGTCTTACCAATATCAGTAGAGTTGTGAAAGTAGATCTTCTTATCGGGTTTATTTTATCTCAATGAAGATGTATATGACTGTACAAAATAAATCAGATTCTCTTTAATAGATTTATTTACAGACTGTTCTGAAAAGACAGACTTTTGCATGATAATCGATAGCTAATCCTCTTCAGTGGTCGCCCTAATGAAATGTAGGCACACAGCAAGTAGGTATTAAAATGCTCTGAAGACGATAATCACGTTGTACTATTGAAGGGTGCAAAAAAATCTCTAGCTACATGTGTAGTAAAGACGGATTAAAAACTTTTAGAGGATAGTTTTATTACCATAAGAACAAATTGTAGACGCCACTAAAAAACCAATAACTGTTGGTATAACTGTAAGGATGGATAATAATTGCAACGGTTAAAAATTACGAAAAGGAGCAAAATTCATTAGTACCTCGCAACTGCATATACTACGATGTCAAAGATATCAATAGCAGGTGTATAGAGGAAAGACAATGAACTCTCTTTCCTTTCTCCGCAGTAGTTCACTTTGAAAAGAGTGGTTGGATAATATTTCAGCAGTATCTGGTTTATTTTTCATTAGTGTCTAGCGAAATATAAATTGAATTAAATACACCAGACGTCCTATCTGTTAACGTCAGTAACTGAAAAAGAAATCCCAGTGAAAACAAGATCACCAAACCACAGCCCTGTTAACGATATTACCTGAGCCAAACCCTTGAATTTCTAGTATTCTCTCTTCACTCTTTGTTTTTTACTTGCAAATATTATAAAATCATTGACACCGTAACATTCCTCCTGAAATATTTATTACTGCATGGAAATTGAAACCCTGCTTTTCTACTGCAGTATATCAAACGCGAGTTAGTAATATTAGGAAAGAGATATAACTTGAGTAACCAGTAACTACTATTTTTCCAGAGGCAAAGAAAACCTTTTTAAGATTTTTACTTATATTTCAACATTATCAAACAAGGTAAAGCTTCAGTTGATAAACTATTCTCGGTTTACATTGTTATTTACCCTCTGGTCTATATTGATAATACCTTTTCTCATTCAGAAGGATATCCATTTCGGCCTTTTTTGGAGGAGTAGAAAACGAATCACACAGTAAGAGATATTACCTGGTTAAACCCCAATTCAGAAAATACCAGAGATTTTGCCTCAGGTGGTTAATACCATCGCACATATTCGATTATTTTAGTGTGATCTTCTAATGGTTTTCCTGTCGTCAGTCTGCATGGCCTTGACTCCAGGCACATCAGGAAGATTATCAGACGGTTTAATTCTAATGCGAGAAGACTGTTTTGAAAAAGTGACGGATTCAGACGCCTTGGTTTAGCCTGAGTCATTATTTAAAGAGTTATGCTACATAGTAACCACTGACCCCTGATTACTGGGAATACAGCTACAGGAAGAAGAAGATCTAGATGGTGAAGCGCTGGAGAAACTATGGTGTGACAAGTGTCTGATTAAAAAGGAGCAGATAATTGACCTGGCATTTCGTAAATTAATTGTAACTATCAAAATACTACACAAGTTAAAGAAAAGAGAGAAAAGGTTTTAATCACACACAACAAAAAGTCGGATGTTCTGATATCCTATGCGATTCAACGTTTAATGATCTCCCAAACAGTCATGCAAAAAGGTCTTTATTAGATGCTAAAAGAGACCCTTTGATAGATATACAAGCAACTCTCAACTTTTTTATAAAAAATCACCTACCAGCTCAAGACGTCTTGACTTGTTCCTGGCCTTTTGAGTTACAAGGAGTTAAAGACAATCTGTGATATTACTTTTTCCTTGCAAAATTGGCTGTTGTTTTTTATTCCGTGGCATTTATTTTCATTTAGTTCCGGAAAAAGAAATCATATTTATATTCCGAATTTGGCTTCATAATGTTGTTTGGCTTTTCATATTAAAACATTTGATCAAGTATAGTTACAGCGGTGTTTTTCAAAATATAACCCAAATCTTCTTTTTACCCCTTAAGCTTTGTCTACAGGGCGAAATGTGACTAGTCTTAGCCTTTTCTGTAGAAATTATCAATGAAAGTGTCGGATGAGTTTCCTTTCCAGTACCTGGAGAGGTTGCCGTGAGACTCGTTTCTATTGACGTCTTCATAGTGGTGTAGTTCTTGTCCCACTCTGTAATAAATCCTTTTATAAACTTTCTGCCAGTCATATGGCTTGAATATTTTCAAGGTGAGCTATGATCTCCTTGTTTAACTTTTTCTGTCTGTCTGTCTCTTTCCCTCGCAGCGTTCCGTAGTGAATTTATGCCTTGCATGTTTATTGCCCATTTTAAAAAAATTAATAATACAATAACCTAAACATTTCGGTATGTTTTTCTGTCCAATAATTTTTTTACACCTTTTCATACTTGTACCTCTATTTGGAACTGCAAGATATTTTTCTGTCTCTCTAGTACTTCTGTACCATTATGATTTTTGAGCTTATTTAGAATGTCAGGGGGACAAAGACTATTTATAGCTTTTGTCGATATATCTCTTGGGCTACCACATTGTATAATCAATGCAGAAAACGGTCAGTTTGTAGATAGTTCGAGCCGTAAGAAAATTTGTAGATGCATTTTCTTAACATCAGCATTTATTTATCCGAGAGTCCTTCATTTGTTTGGTTTTTTCCACCACCTGAAATTTCCATAACTTTAGACAGATATCAGTAATATTAATTAACACTATTTCCTTCCAGCCACTGCATATATAGAAGAATTAGATAAAAAAATCTATTTGATGCAGACTGAGATTCGTGCAAACCATCCAATCTAAAACTGTACTCTATATTTATGTCAAAATGATAATTAGAACCCACTAGGTTCTAATTTTCATTTTGACGTCATTTTGACAGCAAGATAAAATATGTATTAATCACTCATAAGTACTTTTTCAGCCCTTTTGTAAATGTCTAGTTCTACAGCTTGTTTGTTTAACCATACTGAAATTACATTCTTTTTCTTACTAAATAGGAATAAAATTAAGAATGAGTAGTGAATTTGATTTTGCTGTAGATTTTCTGTAGTAATTCCTTAGTGTTAAGTATTACAAGAATGACAGAAGCCACCTTTTGTTTAGTAGTATATCCAAAATTTCATTTTTGAATATGGTTTATCTTAGTTATATAAGCCTTAAATTGTCTCACCCATTTCATAATATATTTTTTATTTTGTTGTTGCTGGCACTTTTTCTTTGAATTGCTTTCTACAGCAGTCAGAAATAAGAAAAGTAATCACAAACTAGTTTTGTAAGAAATGTAAGTAGGTCTGTGAGAATTCAATGTACAATTTTGACATATGATCGCTTGTTGTACAGATTAACTTGCTTATAGTAAGTAAACCCTTCAATATATAAGTACCCCTATCTCTTTGAGGATTTCAATTTGGTTTTAAACGGAAATACGTTTTTTGCAGTACCTTTGTGAATCGGTCTAAAAGAAGTACAGAGAAAGTGCACAGGAAATAAATGCAAAACTAAAGGGTTATGTTCTGACGTTCTTATACTCACCCCGGAATAAACGTGTACCTGCCATGCCTCTAGGTTCACTTGTTTGGTACTGATAGCTGTCTTAGCTGCAGTGTTTTTTTCATCGGTAATAGTAACAGCAGTAGTAATAGCTGATGGAAAAGCATTTCCAGAATTATTTGTGCCAGTAGCAATATCAGTACGTCTAATAACAATTGTAGTGAGACCTCAAACTTTAAGTAATAGTATTTGAAGTAGAAGTAGTAATAGTAGAAGTAGTTAATGTTGTTGTTGTAGTAGTCGAAAAAGTATCAGCAGTTGTTGTTGCAACTTATGCGTGGGTTTATAAACTATGCATTAAACTTACCAAATTTGTTCATATTTACTGCGAGACATTTGTCAAAACGGCATGCTTGACACTGATTCCGTCTTTTTTTATCAACGACGCAATGGCCGTCTCCTTTGCACGTGTATGTTACATTACGTCGAACGCTTCTCATGAAAAATCCACTGCATCCATCACAGGTAAATACTCCATAATGCCTCCCAGAAGATAAGTCTCCGCATACTTTACACAATACTTCTGATCTTCTCGGTTTTTGATCACCACCCTCAGGGCTTCCATCATGAGACTCTATTTCTTGTTGACTATCTCCTGCATCCATGTCAAGTGGCGAGACTGGAATAAAGATATAATCACCATTTTACTTATTTTTTTAACACAGTTCATTCCTGTTTGACTCATATTAATAATTATCTCAAATATCTTTATTCAAGGAAACTAAGAATTAATATGCCATGAAAATACATGTGAATATAGTGACTTCCAAGTATACATTGTTAAAGATTAAAAATCGAAATCAGACATTGCTCCTTTAGGCATAGTTGTGATGCTCCATGACAAGAGACTAAATTAGAATTCCTTCACATAGTAAAGCTACCAAGACAGTTTAAAAAACGACATAATCGTGCCGTAAGTTACATCGAACCAAAGGGATTTAAGCTCGAGATGAATTAATCAATTGCTTCCTGAACCTGTTCATACGCCAGTCATTAACAAATTAGAATATTCAACGCAAACATAAAATTAAATATACTTTGCAAAGTCCTATTCAAAACTGTTATATTTTTAATTTATAAATAACAGGTAAATAGTCAGGTTATCAGGATACGGTATATTTTAGGTTTACTTTGAACTTATACAGAAATCGTTTTCATACTCAATGATGTAAAAGTCTTAGTATTAAACAAACATACCGAATAAAAAAAATATAAATTTCTGTCACATTTCTATAAGATATGAGTTGTTTCCAACACTAGCCAAGCTTATTTAAAGTAACGTATCACTATTTTATTATTATCATTATTATTATTATTATCGAGTGGTTACACACCATTTATTGGTGGTTGGGTGAAAAACCCGCATTCAGCGCCCAGCAACAAGCCAGGTAAGTTGAATGCAGGCACATGTACTGCAGCCATAAGAGTGAGATAAATAGAAACCAAATCAAAATGGCAACATCACTTCAACCTTGCAAGTGCCACCCCACAACCAGTGAGGAAAGGCACATTGCTCAAGCGGTTGTTGTTGTATGACAACAACTTATGACCACAGCACTCCCCACTCCTGGTCTGATAGCTAACAATACATGAAAAGATATCCTAGTACAAGTACTAAGTCTAATATTGCAGCATTGAATTCAGACTGGATATTTGTTATTGCCCTGTTTGGTGACAAAAACAACAATGAATAGGCACAAAAAGCCATGTTGTTATGTATGCCAAAGGGCATTTATTATTATTATTATTATTATTATTATTATTATTATTATTAGGTTTATTATGTTAATGTGGGCCTTGGTGCAATTGATGTAATCGGTAATGGCAGCTTAGGCGTAACTAAAATGTAAAACTTTAATCCAACTAATAAGACCATGAACTTTATGATAAATACAGTAATAAACGTATACAGAACAGCAACCTATTACACATTTGTGTGCATAATAAACAATGGGAAAATCCAGAACTTTTTAGCTAGTGAAAACTGATGCAAACGTCTTGAGTAAAATTCCCGACTCGGAGAGTATTATTGTAAGAGAAGATGAAAATATGTAAATGTTTTGTTTCAAATAAAAACCCATGTGAAATTTTGATTATAATCAAATACAACTACTTGCAGTAATAATAATTATTACTATTATTTACTTTACTTATTACTTATTATTACTAAGTAGTAGTATTTGTTCACCTATGGCAACTTACTAATACGGCTCAGAATTTCTGTAAGGCATTTTACATTTTGTACAGGCCAAGACGAGACCAGATGTTTACATTGCCTACCCAAAGACTTGAGTTTTTACCTCTGTTTCGCTTGATCTAAATCACTCACTAAAGGCATCATTTACTTAAACCGTTTGAACTTTTCAGTGCTTTCCAGGCCAGTTGGAAAACTTTTTCTTTTGATTAAGCACATCACAGGAAAGAAATTTGATGGTAACGACCAGGTCTTCTATTTGGCCTGATCAAAAAGTTTGTTTCTTTGGCTCGATTCGTGCTATGTTTTTTGAATAAGTGTCAATATTGCCACTCATAAAGGAGATCCAGTTAACATATTCAATACCATAAAGAATACCAGGCAGGACACTTAAGCTGAAGATTTTGCATTTAATCCAAATTGGTACCAGATTTGGAATTGAAGTACCTATATTTTTCAATCAACACAAAATATAACTTCGAAAAGTACGAACTGAGTAACATTTGAGTGTCCAAGCCGAAAAATACACAAATTTATGTGACAATAGTGAAAACTGGACCGTAATATTGACCCAGCAAATTGAAAAGCAATCTTTGCAAGGGAACAATATCAATAAAACTCCTTAAGAAGAAAAAGTATAAGGATTCTATGTTTTTCAGTGAAATACTTGTTTTCGTCCTAAAGTCTATTTTCTGTATTTTAATGAGACCAAATGCAATAGAATACCAGAATGTTTCGAAGGCCTGGGCATTTTGCGGACGATTAATAATTCGACAATGACATTTGCACATCTAGTATGTTTATGGTAGTATATTCACATAATTGTTTTCTTAAATAGTACTCTTATTAACCCAAATACAATAAGATATATAGCAGTGCATAGTACAAGATATTTTTATTTGGTAATATAGTGTATGTTTGTAGGTAAAATTAAAAAAGATGGATTTGACTTTAACAAAAAGGATAATAGCTTTTCAATAAACTATATTGCTACAATGGTGTAAAACCGCTAATGACACCCAAAAAATTAAAATTAAAATTGTTTAATATTTCTTGAAGTGGATTGAAGATAGCAGCCACGATTTAATTCCATTAATTCTAATCATAGAAGCCTATCGTCGATTAAACATGCAGTAAAAATCTTATTTTTGTCACTACCAGAATATATATTTTTGACATGGAATGGATATAACATTTAAGCCTTGCTTTGTCTTACCGATTGCGGACTATTTAAAACAGTAACCTTGAAAAACGAATAACATACGAGAATTCTTTTTCCAATAACTGAGTCTGAATAATGTAACTTCTGCAGATGAGACCGATGTACAGTATTATGCTGATAGGTTCTAAAAATAAGCCTCTGCGCTAGAAATCCCCTGTAAAGTAAAAGTTAAACTCAAATTTCCTTTATCTTATAAGAAAGTAAGAATATCAAATTGATTGTTGGATCGATATATCTATATATCGTTTAACTTATGAATAATTATACTTGCCAGGTTCACCATTTGTATGCAGTAAAAATACCATGTATTCAGTCTTACGGTTGGTGATATTGTTTTAGAAGGCAGGACGGAGATAATTTATTTCAGTATAAATATCAATTCCAGGATTACAAGTTATCTCCACGGTGTCCTTTAGGCAGTGAGGAAAAACGGGTAATGGAATGACAACTGGTGCAAACCTGAGAAGGATTTTTTCGCTGGGCTTCTGAAACTGAGATTGTAGAAATATTACCCTCCCACGTTTGAAACATCAGCAAAGAACACTGGAAATATGGATCACGTTTAAAGATGAACCTTCTATTCTCTTTCATTAGTATTGGAATTACTGCTTTTACTTCCTGAATGAAGTAATCACAAAGTCTAATCATTCAAACTATCAGACATTCTAAACTACAAATATTGAACCCACGCTAACTTAGAGAAATAGAAAGACCATTGAAGGCAATTAATTTTTCAAAGACAGATTTTACCTGATACCATCTTATCATTTTCTATCTTATTTGTTTTGGTATTGTCATAAGCGTCGGAAAAATATGTTAAAGAATCGGCTCATGAAGATTTGAACCACTGAAAATGTTCACACTTGTCTGGTCACCAACGTTAGCAAAACGATCATGAATGAGACACCATTGCAATACGTTAATTCTTGTCGCGTACATGAAAAAAATTTGAAAGAAGATATCATGAAAAGTTTAGAGGAGTTTGATCATAGTTATCTTTTTTTTAAACCAAGAGATTAAGTTTCGATTGATTTACCACCCGGTGCGAAATAAAGCAAAGAGTTACAGGAGGCGATAAAAATAGCGATCAGTCTGCTCCAATGAATAGTAATGAACAATTTCTTCTCGATTTAAAAGATATGATTTGATCTGAAGATGACAGGAGGTACCAATACTCTTTAGACTCTAAACAAGGAGCGTTAAACAAATTTATCTGAGCTTACAAATAACAGGAATAAAATATTTAACTAGCTCATTGAATTTTGAACAGGACTATAAGTTTTCTTAATATCATTTTTTTTTCTTGTGCATTTCTCCAAGGTTTTCGAATTCATGGTAAATTGGATTATTATATTCCGATGCATAGTTCCTTAAGCTTTTTTATCAAAACATCTTTGAAAACGTCTTTAGTAAATTCGGACAAAAAAAACCTGGCTCAAAATTTGCTATTTTTCATATCTACCAAAGAGACTTCGCTTTGACTTACACAGTTTTATTCAGGCTTTTGATGACTTCTTGTCCGTATTTACAGGACCGGATTGGAAGCTCAATATATTAGGAGATAGTACGGTAGTTAATAGTTTAATTACTGTTTTACTGTCAATAGTATGGGAAATACATTTTGAGATCGGCTTCATTTTATTAAGAAAATTATTATAGGTCATAATTTTGTGTTTAATGCAGTGTAATACTTCCAAGTTCCTAATTCAAAATAGTAATTTGCTAGTTTTCGACCGCTTGGTACAATTGACAAAATACACGAAATAATACAATCCAACTTCAAAGAAAGTTTTAAAAGTTTAACTAAAAAGCCTGATTTATGAACTTACATAGCTTTCCATGCTCCATTTGGTTTATAGTTAGATGTGGCGGTAGCAGTACCGAAAGTAATAGTAATAGTAATAGTAGTAGTAGTAGTAGTAGTAGTATCAGTAGTAGTAAAAATTTAGTAAAAGTGTATTCCTTTCGCAACAAATGTTACCAAACATACTGATATTGTTTTTTGGTTAGAAAGATGGTTTTCAGTTTAATTTTCAGAGGGAGTTTCAATTACTGAAATAAACCCCTGTAAATAGGTACCTTATTTTAATGCTGGCACTACTCAGACTAGATTTCTGTTAGAGCCAATTTTGTGAATGCACATGCATACAAACACACACACACACACACACACTCTCTCTCTTTATATATATATATATATATATATATATATATATATTTATATAAATATATAAAGAGAGAGAGTAATTGATTGGGGTCATTGTACGAAGCGCAAACATTCAGAGGTTCCAACCTGAACTGCCAACTTGTGGGGCAGGAGAACATGTGTCTACAGATCGAACTCGAACCGCTTCTCCAGTTTTGTGTTTTTAAGCTGTCTTGAAATTTGTAACAGTGTCCGTAGCGACTATGCAATGCTCGCTGCTAATGGTTCGAGCACTCTGACCCCTCACGAAATCTTTGCCTTCTGAGTGTGTTTTTACCCAGCAATGCGCCACGCTATTGTCTCAATGGCAATTGATGGATATCTTTGTAGGTAGCGCAAACATTCAGAGATACTAACGTGCACTGATAAGCTGTGGGACAACAAAGGGGCCCCAGGGTTGGTTACCCTGGGCCTTACTAAAACTGTTACTTCTCTCACCTTCAAGCAATGTCACGGAACGACAGTTTTGGCTAGATTCAAGATTTGCGATCACACGGTTACTCATGCTAATATCCGTAACCAAAGGAGTTGAAAGTATGACTTCGATTCATAGATAGGTATTTTTTACAAAGCGCTGCAGAGAAAGTAATTTTTTCTATTTTAAACAAATTTGTTGTTGTTCTAATTTTGTTTACGATTTTTCACCAATTTTTTTATCCACTCCAAATCATTAGCAAATTTGAAACTACAGCCATATTTTTCTTTCTTTAGCACTACCGCATTTAAATATGTAAATTTAGTTTCTAGCGCTGCTTGGGCATTCTTTGGATTCGTCAGTGTAAACAGTGTTAGAATTGATACATTGAATTATTACCAGCAAACAATTTTTTTTGCAAACATTTGTCATTGAAAATTTCTGTGTAACGCTTTAATGATTACTGCAAGGTAGGGAAGATTCACATAACTTTTAACCCTTGAGAGCTCCCAAGGTTGCTTTTTTCAAGTCCAAAGGGCCAACTACTATCCCCTATCTCTGTTGAGCACTGCATGTGTGATACTCTCTTGAAACGGCATTAGGTGGTTTGAGTAATAGTTAATGTATGGGTTACTATGCGTGGGCTTTTGGCACATTAATTTGAAAATACTTTTATCCTGATTTTGTCTGCATAGTGTGTCCAGACATGGAAGAAATGGACCCATTTTCCTCTGAATAACAAACTTGATGTGCAGGTGTAGATTATTAAATGTTTGCTCTTAAGCTTTTCTAATAATGAGTAAAGTATAATCCAAATGCCCTTTTTATCATTATTGGATTTGACTGTTGTTTATTCCGTACTTTTGTAAATCTGTATGTGAACTTCTCCAATGACACAGGATGTTAGAATGCCCATTGTTACAGGATCTTATTGTTTTTGAAAACTTTCCATAACGTTGAAACTAACAACGTAATAGATATTGCACGACATCTAATCAAGTTGTTTTTGTTTTTTTCTTATTTCAGATTAAGGTCGTTGTAAGCACATATATGGAACAATGTGTCACTCACCTCGACATTTGAATATAGAAACTTTATGTCGAAGGGGGTCACTATTTGATGAATCTCTAGAGTCTGGATTCATATTAACTAAGAAATTTTATTGGAGGTTTTAGAATAATGATTGGTGTTTGCAATTTAACACCGCTATATGGATGCTAAGTGGTTGGATAGATTGTAGAGAGGTGTGCCTGCTTATGATACAATCGGCCCTCTTGGTAGACCTGGATTAATATGGGGTTATAGAACACCATAACTTCTCAGTGCTTTCTTTGTAGCTTCTATCTATCTTTTCGTTTGATTAGTCTGCTATCAAGCAGCGTAAATTATCGGGTCGATGATAATAACATAAGCTAATCATATCACTATAATTTGTAAGGGACTAAAAATTACAATACATTTCACTAAAGCAAGTTTCAAAAAAACTTAAAAAAAAGACAATCTAGGCGATAAACTTTAATTTTCACGATCTTCAACTAAACAAATTTTTTTTTATTTTAATGTATTAATCTGGCCACATAGTTTAATTAGAAAAACAGATTCAAGCAGTTGTATTTTGTTTGACAGTATAGTCTTGTTTTTTCCCCAGGTTATTATAATTACGGTAGTGATTAAGATATTGCAATGGGTTAGGGAAGGGGAAACCATCCTTTCAAGCAAAACACAGCTTCCGTAATTTTTATTCAATTCATACCTGATATCGGAGGTTGACTCAGGAGAGAAAATTGCGTTATTGTTTAACATGTCGTTGAAGCTACGATTGATTAAATTGAACTGAAAACTATTAGCCATTAAAAAGGAAGTACAAGATGTGTATCAAATAAGTTGGCAGCCAAAACGCGAGGAAAAGAATTGCAGCCTAGGACAACACTCAAAGAAGGTGTCTGAAAATCTAAGAACCTACTCCAAAAATTTCATTTTTTATTTGGTACACTGTTTAACAAAAGATAAACATTGGCATTTAGATTGGAGCGATGCTTAGTGTTGGAAAGGCATTCAAAAATATTGATCCATTAGCAAATGTGATAAATGCTCTTTAGTGATGTCTATTATTGATTTCTACTTAGTCAAGAAATTAGACTTTGCGTTCTAATTTGATCGATATTAATTGGAAAAACGTGTTGGTGCCAAAAATTAACGTTTTTGTTTTCCATATTTTTTGTACTTTTTCGAATTGGCGCTCTCTCGAAAAAGCCTCCCTGGTGGGAGTCTATTTTGATAAGCGTCGTGGGACAATAAAGCAAAGTCTAAAAAGATAATGGATGCTAGAATTATATAAATAATAGATTTAATAAAACATTAATTCTACCAAAAACAAAATTAAATGAATTGATAAACCTGTAAATAGAGATTACTCAGTGTTGTTTATTTTAGTTTTGCAGCTCAGTGGAACCCTTATGGAGTATCAGAAAAATAGGTATATTTTCTGCCCAGGATCAACATTGTTATGCTGCAAAAGTATATCAATAAATACTGTTTTAGATATTTTTTGTGGCAATAACAGGGATAGAAACGATTAGATAATCATCAGTATTCTAACAGGAGTTCTTTAAATGTCATTACTTAAACAATTTAAAATCCCCTTTCCATAATCTCTTTTCAATCAAATGAACTTTCATAAAAACTAGCATCTAAATTTGTTGTGGGGGTGGTTTGTTATTTCAACATTTTAAGGCTAATTTTCAATTAGAAAGGGCTTTTCAAAGTCAATAAACGCTGCTTTTCTGCATCATCTGTACAGCACTACATAGAAGCCAGAGGATTTTTCCGCTGTAATTCAGGTATTTAGTTCTGTTTTTACCTATTTTTTGCATAAAAAACATTTTATTAATTAAAATGAATCATAGAATAAGCAATTTGTTGTTTAGAAAAAAATCCTAGTTTGATACTTCCTGTTCGATTCATCTTTCGGGTGGATGAGTGCTGTTCGAATAACTCTACTATTAATCTACAGTTTCTGGTAGTTTGTTCTAAATTTATTCTGGAAAATTCAAGGCAAATTTCTGCCTACTTAAACAAGAAAACTCGAGTTTCTTTCTTTGTATCATGTGTAACTAGATAGATGGTTATTGAAATATTATCTGTATATTAAATCGCAATAGCGATTGTTAAATTGAAAGAAATTGAAACAGATAAGAAACAGATTTGAGTGGCTGATTTTTTAAAATTTGCTTTCCCACTTTATCTTAATAAAACAGAATACGCGTTGAGCTTGGATACATACTGTCTGTTCTGTTTTTGTCTACTGTCCCGGCCGTGCTTACCCAATGAATGTCTCATTTATCGAAAATATTTACTTACACATTTTTTACTACGCATTTTGACTAAAACTGGACGATACCAGAACATCAATCAATTGCTATTTGAAGGAGGCCTAATTTTGAATACTTTAATAAGACTCATTTTAGAACTTTTTGCTAATTCAAGTTAAAATTTTGATGCTTTGTAAGTTGTATCGTATTTTTCGACAAACTATAATTCCTGTAATCAAAAGTTGTTTGATTTTAAAAAATGCTATGTTTTTATTATATACATATATTCTAATATATATTATATATTATATATATATTATTAGTATCCGTTTATGGGAGAAAGGTTGGTTCATTGCTTTATGAGGGCCAGCTACCTTGGATGAACTGCCTTTTGTAGCGATACATAATTTCCACAAGAATCCGTCCTTGATTTATGAAGTTTTAGAGGTTTGTAAGTTCTATCGGTTTTTTCGACAAACTATAATTCTTGTAATCAAAAGTTGTTTGGTTTAAAAAAAAGTTATGTTTTTATTATGTACATATATTATAATATATATTACTGGTATTAATTTATGGGAGAAAGGCTGATTCGTTGTTTTATGAGGGATCAGTTAGTTAGATAAAATGTCTTTTGTTGCAACACAGAATTTCCACAAGAATGCATCCTTGTTTTATGAAATTTTATGAAATACAACTGTTTCGGTTTACTTCTAAGTAGGAGTACCAGAAATAGTAGCTACATCAATGCATAGTTGGAAAAATGATGATAATATAATAGATATAATTCCATATTTTCTTCATATATTGCTTAGTGTAGTAAAGCGTCGGATTCATGTGTTTCTAGAACCTTCATTCCCATAACTGACTTTCTTGGAGGTACAAATTACACAATACATAATTCTGACATTATTTACATTTTCTACCTATCAATTTCAAAAAAATATGATAAAGTTTAAATTTCTAAAAAGTGGTAATACAGCAAGGAGACAGTACGAGAAATTATTTCCTTGTTAACTTACTTATTTTTAATAATAGTATCTCTTTCTTTTTATATGACTTTGAGATATGAAAAAAGGAGTAATTAGATAAGAGATGGGTTTTGAATTTGGTTTTGATTTCCTAGAAAGACAATGGTTTTGATAAAATTTAATTTGAAGGAAAAGACTTGTTATAACGCACAGAGTACCTAACTTTTTAATAGGTATTTTGTAGGGTATGTAATTAAATGACAACGTAATCTAGGGAAGACGCTTTCAGATTATTTTCAAGCTAAATCAGTTAAATTAACACGCAGTCAAATAATTCTGTTATCACTCTGTTACCACTCTGTTACATATAAATTAACAAGGCAATCTTTACTAAGGTAAGGTTAGAATAGAATGTTTCTTTGAAAACCATTGATAATGGGTAATACTAGAAGTTGCATTGCCATTGTATTCAATGCAATTTTCAAACAGCTCTACTGGTCACCTTCAACGACTTGATGTACAAAATTACCGAATACCATTTTTAACCAAGAAACAAAATACATCTCTTCATAAAATAGCATATAATAATATATTGAATGAAGTTTTGGTGTTAATAATACATCATTTAATGTCTAAAGAGCTATATTTAAATCCATGGCTAATATTAATCAAGATATTGGTATAAAAACTTACTTAATCACTTTACAGAATCAAAGGTCTAATTCTACTCTTTTATTGTTTAACGACATTGTCCTCAGAAAACTAGATGTAAAAGGTTTGTATTTTATCCTATTTTTCATCATTTGATATTTCAGACATTTTATAATAATAATATATATATATATATGCAATAGGCTGGTCATTACGCAAAATGCTATATAAATTGTATCGGTAATTAAATCATTATTCGTTTTAGTTAATTAAAAGAAAAATAACAATGGTAGATGTTAAGCAATACGGCGAAGCAGACATAGTAACAAAATGTTTGTAGCCTAAATTCAACTGGAACTACAAAATATTATATTTAAAATCTTTTAAGATACATCCAGGTAAAGTTTTAAAAAATGCAAAGATAACAGAAATGTATTTTTTTTCTTTATATTTAGGTTTGTTTCAAAAGTCTGATTTTAAATAACATAAAATGCTACACAATTTCAGTGTTGCCAAACGGATAAATGAAGCCTGTTAAATATAACTAAAGTTGTATTTTGCTCTCTTTAATTGATTCAATTTCTTTCAAATATAATATGTGTGGCCTTGGCTAGTTAATCTATTGAAGTAGGAAATTTCCCTTTCAGATTTTCTCTCCACTTCTTTGTATGACATGTGGAGACAATTCCTTTTGAAAGTTAAAAGAGATCCAAAAGGTCAGTTTGATATTTTATATAGCCCCTACTTTTAAAAAAATCACATCTGGGTACACATTGAAGACATAATTATAAGTAAATGTTTTAAACATATATACCGACCTTCACTGCGATGTCTTTCACTACGGTCCATACTTAATACTTCTTAAAAATGCACGTCTGAACTGCCTTGAATTATGTTGTCTCATTTAAAAACCATTTTATAGCTGATTGAGATTTAAAGGGGGTTTGAGAGAAGCAGGTGGGAAGCATCACAATAGAAACGATTGTGAATAAATCATCCCATTTTATTGTTCATGCAGTGCTTTCAAAAAATCGATATCTTTTTATAGGAACATGAAGTTAAGCAGTTGTCATTTCATCATAATCGAATGTTTATTGACCCTATTATTCTCTTACTATAAAGTCTTCTGCTTCTGTATCCTGTCCGACAAGTGATTGAGAGAGCTAAAAATTTAGTGTATTTCACTAGCATGATGATTTTATCAATCGCACATGATTTTAGTACACATGTTTCTGTCATTTAATCAAAACGATGCAAGTTTAGAAATTTCAAGATTACATCAAGTTTAAGAAAGCTATCATTGTCACAAAACAAACATTTTTTAAGTTAAGTGCTTTATCATTCGTATCCTGTTATTGTTGATCAGAGCCCTCTGATATAATATTAAAGACAGTAAACTTGATACTGTAATGGTATATCGTGAGAGAAAGATAAAAAAAGAGAACATTAAAAGGTGTCACCAATTTTATAAAACAAAATAAGTTGTGATAAGAAAAGAAACTTATTTGTTCAGCTTTCGCTGCTCTGATACTCTAGTAGTGTCTTATTTATTAAAAACTGGCTCCAGCTTGAAAGCTAAGGTTATAGTGGTATTCATTTTAGAAGACTTTCTTATTACTCTAGTTTTATTATCATCATTATCATTACTATTATTATCATTATTATTATTATCATTATTATCATCATAATCATCATTATTATCATTATTGATATCATTACTATTATTATTTTGATGGTGATATTTTATGTTTGATTTTCGTATTTTCGCTTTATTTTTTAGAATCAAATTACCTGATCTCACCCAGAGACCTGAGGTATTGTGAAGTTTGGCACTATGAATAAAGAAAAATTATCCTCATTATCATTATTACCATTATTATCATTATTAATACTGTATTATCATTGTTAAATTACTCAATTTATATATGCTCACTTTTTCTTTGGCAGGGTGTAAACAAAACACTTAAGGAATGTCATGTAATGAGGCTCAAATCCTAATCACTCTACGAATGATCCTGGAAGTTCCTAACATACCTGTCTTTTTTCTGTTTTTTTCCCAATGTAGAAATCAAGATCAAGCTATAATGTTAAGGCTTAAGGTCCAATTTTTTTTAGGCCATTGACGAACTCCCCGTAGACTGTGGGATATTCCTTAGTGCTGTTCCTTCCAGAAATCTTTGACGCATGATCGTTTATTACATTCCTCTTAAGACCAAGATCTCCGACAATAAGAGGTAAAGTAGTCCTCCTCATGGTTGAAATTCTGGTAACTTCAACCTTATCATCTTTGGTTTTTGACATTCTTTTACTTAACTTTTATTTCTATATCATTGCAGGTTTTTATGATGATGATAAAATGATAATAATTATGACTGTTATTATTATCATCACTATTACTACATTTTTTCTGGATATGTTCAGAACTATTTTGAATTCGTAAAAGTGCAACTCTTGATGATATCGTCTTATTCAACAGAAGTTTGGTCTAGGCCCTACCTTCACTTCACCCAATTTCGCTATGTGTCTGAGCCACTTGCAATTTTTCAACAAGCTAAAAAATGAAAACATTCAAAAACTCGTGTAACGACAAGGATATTAAGTGTAACATATCTAAACACTAAAATGGTTTTTAAAACGATTGTCTTATATGCCTGGGTTTTATTCTTTTTTATCATTGAGCATTCTCTGCCACTGGCTAAACCTCTACAATCCACACTGAAGAGCAACATGCTCAAAATATTTCCATCTTTGCTGTAAGGTATCTAAACAATTCGTTTGCAATCGGTAAAATCTCTATAAATAGAACCTTAGTCAATTCCCTGTTCTTTACTGTCCCCAACAGAAAACTCTACTTTATTTTGTAACTGGCAGTAAAATGTGGGTGAACAAAGCTCGTTACACCTTGCGCAATAACTTAGCTCTTCAGCTCCTTGCAAATGTTCTCAATGCCACTGAAAGTTCTTTCTTTAACGCTGAGCTGCCTGGCTTCCACCCACACCGTATAATTTATGGAAACACGTCTTTTGTCGTAACCAGTAATATGTAACCTATCGTAGTGGAGTATACTGTGGGGTTAAAAACAAATCTGAAAACCAATGCAAAAAAAGCCAATAATGACAAATATAGCTCACTGATTGACGCACTCAAGTAAAGATATTATGGTGTCGCGTTTGAATTTTTTTCATCAGTTTCTTTGAAATCATTTATCTTTTTTGTGAGTCTGTCATAAAAATGTACATCTACATCGATATAAATAAATTGAACCAGCGCTAAATTATCTCAAATCTTGCCATCATGTTTCGTGCTACCTACTTTATTTCATGCTGTCGCAAATATCTATGGAATAATCTTAAACCTTCTTCCATGCTAGTCCCTGGTCAGTTAAATTCTTGGCTAGGCAGTTATTGTCTTCTAACAGCTCTATTTCTGCCTTGAAATTACTAGAAATAGTTATTATTTTTATTATTATTATTATTATCATTATCATTATCATTATCATTATCATTATCATTATCATTATCATTATCATTATCATTATCATTATCATTATCATTATCATTATCATTATCATTATCATTATCATTATCATTATCATTATCATTATCATTATCATTATCATTATCATTATCATTATCATTATCATTATCATTATCATTATCATTATCATTATCA
>RDPX01000265.1:1118230-1142220 GCA_003991215.1 Morbakka virulenta
TTATCATTATCGTTATCATTATCGTTATCATTATCGTTATCATTATCATTATCATTGTCGTTATCATTATCGTTATCATTATCGTTATCATTATCGTTATCATTATCGTTATCATTATCGTTATCATTATCATTATCATTATCATTATCGTTATCATTATCGTTATCATTATCGTTATCATTATCGTTATCATTATCGTTATCATTATCGTTATCATTATCGTTATCATTATCGTTATCATTATCGTTATCATCATCATTATCATCATCATAATCATTATCATTATCATTATCATTATCATTATCATTATCATTATCATTATCATATCATTATCATTATCATTATCATTATCATTATCATTATCATTATCATTATCATTATTATTATCATTATTATTATTATTATTAATATTATTACTATTATTATCTCTGTTACACACAGATATTAAATAATGTTGTTGTTTTTTCAAAATTGATCAGTGGATTCATGTTCCTGAGTTTTGGTGACAACAAGTTTCCTCAAATCTTAAGCATTTCTCGGAGGATTTTGGCAGAGTGTAGCAACACAGTCCATAAGAAGAATGCAGGTGACCCATTTGATACTCAAAAATATCAACCCGTAAGTCTTCTTTCTGTCATTGGCAAGATCTTTGAATGACTTAACAACAATACACTGGTAAGATTATTGCAAAACATTGGTCTTTTTGCTTATGTTCAGTAAGGGCTCCACTGGTGACCTTTAGACTGTAATCACAGAATATAACTTTAGGTTTACGGACAAGTCTGATGAAGGGCTAGCTATAGCGCTTGATAATTCCAAGGCATTTGATAAGGTGTGGTAGACTGGCTTACTTCTCAACCTTTCTTTCTTCTTCTTCTTATATTATATAATATATTTTTCCCCAGCAATTGGGGCTCAGACGGTGCCCTTCAGAGGGACTTGATTTGGCAGTGAGGAATTTCTAGGCCGGATGCCCTTCCTGACGCCAACCAATGGCTTTATTTTCTTTGCAAAGTTCCAAATTATCCTCGACAGCTCGGGGAATCGAACCCGGAACTCTTGGTTACTATGCAGTTGCACAAACCATTAAGCCACGGCTCTAGATATTATTATATGATATGATATGATATGATATGATATATGATATGATATGATATGATATGATATATGATATGATATGATATGATATGATATGATATGATATGATATGATATGATATATGATATGATATGATATGATATGATATGATATATGATATGATATGATATTCTATTCTATTCTATTCTATTCTATTATACTATATTATATTATATTATATTATATTATATTATATTATATTATATTATATTATATTATATTATTTTATATTATATTATATTATATTATATTATATTATATTATTAGGACAGTCTACCTGTTGAGCTGTGACGTGCAGACATCTCTGTACACGGCTCTCGTTTTATCACAAAATTTTTGCCTAGTTTTTTAATATACCAAGTACAATTTTATATCAATCGACTTGTCGTCGCACAAGGATTTTATTGGAAAATGCATAAGTTTAGTTTTCGATACTTTTTGACATTAAAGGTGGTTTGTAGTTTCTATGGAAAGGAATTTCAATCGCTTGGACGCCACATCTGGAGATGTAAAAGGCGGTTACAGGAAAACAGTTGCATTCCCAAAGGAGAAATTAACTTACCATTCATTAGGAAAAACAATGGGGACAGTTGTACCGCTGATGTGACAACTGGTGTTAAATGTTCATGCCGAAAAGTATGCAAAGGATTGAAAGGTTTAAGAATTCACCAATGGAACTGTCGAGTAATTAGAGGCTTTGAGGAAGACACGTTTGAACAAATACCTGAAGATATTTCAAACAATAGTGAACCAACAACAATATTGTCTAGTGGAGAACAACTTAAAATTAAAGAGGGAATACGTCTCCCAAGGTCAAGTGAACAATGGGAAATTGGTAACAGCTATTTTCAATCGATTTTTGCATCTGTTGAGTTGAAACCTTCCACGATTGACTACGTAATTAGATTTATGAACAATTCACTTTATGAATACTTTAAGATACTTGCGGAACTACAAATAAAAACTTCGATGGAAATATCAAGACCACAAAGTTAACAATATGGATTTCTGGCAAAGTTCCTCCTGAGTGGAAAAAGGCCTGTACAATTTTAATACATAAGAGGGGTAACACCGATGACCCTTCCAACTTTCGATCAGTTACTCCTGAAACGGTTCTATTAAAAGTTTTTACATCCTGTTTGCGTGACTCAATATTTGAATACCTGAAGGATAATAACTTCGTTGAACACAAGATTCAAAAAGGCTTCACTTCCAAAATCTCTGGTATTTTAGAACATACTGCAATGATGGCAATAAACAAGGCTCGCACTAATCAACGCTCCTTAGTCATTACTCTTTTAGACCTAAAAAATGCTTTTGGTGAAGTTCATCATAACCTAATAACATCTGTTCTCGATCACCACCATATTCGTTGACAAAATTAAGTCTTTAATCAACAGTCTTTACACTGAATTTAAAACATCATTTATCACTGATCATTTTACAACTGAAGCCATAGCAGTTCGTCGTGGGCTTTTACAAGGAGATTGTCTTAGTCCACTACTCTTCAATATGTGTTTTAACACATTCATTCAATATATTAGGGCTGAAAAATACAACCAACTTGGTTTTTNGATTTTTACTATCTTTTCTTTGTTCCAACTAAAAGGTACTTTTTCTCACATATCTTCAAAAAGGCCAAAAGGAAATGATGCAGTTAACTTCGGATCAGTTTTAATCAATTTTGGACTCCGACTATTTTCTCCTGGTCCCTTAAGGTTCTTTAAAGATTTGATTGCTTTCATTATCTCTTCTCCATCTCTTCTCTTGATATCCAAGCCTTCTTCTGAATCAATTACATTTGTTATTTATTCTGGTTCTGGTCTATTTAAAATTTGCTGAAAGTGTTATGTCCATCTACCCTCTGTTTCTTAGTTGCATTGTCTGTCATATTTGCTATTTTGTACAATACCCCCTGTTCTGTTTGAACTACTGCTTCCTGTCTTGATCTTCAAAATCATCTGAGTATTTTCGTTTGTCTCTTCTTGTCAATCTCTTCAATGTTCTGTTTGATTTTGAATATTCTTCTTGATATCTCTCTTTCAGCCTTTCAGACTGAGAATTCAAAACTTTCTTCTTTGCACTTCTCCTCGTGGTAACAAATTTCCTCACATTCTTTAGTTTCACGTTTTGTTTTTTCAAATTCAGTTTCATCTTGGCAATTACAAGTTCATGGTGCCTACTAACATCAGCCTCGTTCTCACATCTTGCAAAGAACTTCTTTATTTCCCGTCGATGAGCAACTGGTCAATTTGGTTTTTATACCTGTTGCTTGGAGAGTATAAAGTAAGTTTGTGAATGTCGCGATTATCAAAGAGTGTACCCTCATTGACTGAGTTGTTCAAGGTGCAATAGTCTGTCAACTTTTTCCATTCGTCTTCGTTGGTGTTTCACTTAGAAATAATGTTTTACAAGATTGAGTTGTTACCCCAATGCTCAACTACCTTTCTAGAGGACAAGGGATTAGCTTTAGTTTGGCAAATTTGTATGCAACGCCTCCCCGCCCCCCATCATCCATTGTGTGAAAAGGCCAAATCCATGACAAGGGGACTTCCACACTGGTGTTGGAAAATTGATTGTCGTGTTATTAAGAATAATTTCCTTTCAACACGTAAGTTATATCAAAAGTGCCCCTCCCTTTAATTATCCATTCTACTATTACTTCCTTGTTGAAACATTAGTAGAGTTGTTAGCCAGCAAGCTAGTGATTTAAGCTACCAAAGCTTTTCAATCAAATCCTTGCACCAAGTCCAGTTCTATATGTGTTGCGATTTGGTATTTTACTATTTATTTTGCTTGTCTTATAAAGTTAATAGTGACTTCCTTTGTTCTTTTCAATTCCCCATCAAGTCTGCATTTTCCTGCTGTTTTTCTGGCTTACTCCTGTAATTACTTCAAAATGCTTTGGATTCTTCACTATCTGGTATCTCTATTCTTTGTATTTTCATCTACTTCTGGGTAAATTTTTCCTTGGTCTGTTCTGTTTTGAAAAATCTATTTTATGAAAACTGTTCCATCGTTTACTGATTTATTTCTGTCACAAATGATTATCGCCAAAAGAAATTCTTTGTGCAGGTTTTCACTTTATATAAAAAACAAACCTTTCTCGGGTATATATTCAATATAGTTGTCGACCAATATGTTTCAAGTTTCAAATGGTTACAGATATGCAAAGACAATGGTCTGTATTCATGTCTCCTTTCGATTTACTATCAGTTGGTGGGTTGAAAAACTGTAATAGCTCAGGAGTTGGCAATTTGCAATCGACATAGGACCAGCTTACCATTCACACTCCCAGGGAAAGATCTGCAATGTTTCTTTCAAAGTTATACAGAGAGTTGAAGCAATTACCTCCTTTGTCTGGAAGAAAAGTTCTCTTCTATCTAAAGACCAATGAACCCCTAAACAAACACAGCGAATAAATAGCAAAATGCCGACAAATGAACAAATTCTTTCTTTCAAACTGTAAACCTGAAGACTGATAATTACTTTAATCTGCTTTTTTTCTACTTTACTGTATAATATGCCTCTGAGGATTTTGTCAAGTTGATAGATATTTGTAATGCTTTTTCAGTGTTTTTCAATTGTGTTTAGCTGATGAGTGTAAGAACACGACATTCGGTCCTAAAATAACAGTATAGTTTCTNTTCAAAGTTATACAGAGAGTTGAAGCAATTACCTCCTTTGTCTGGAAGAAAAGTTCTCTTCTATCTAAAGACCAATGAACCCCTAAACAAACACAGCGAATAAATAGCAAAATGCCGACAAATGAACAAATTCTTTCTTTCAAACTGTAAACCTGAAGACTGATAATTACTTTAATCTGCTTTTTTTCTACTTTACTGTATAATATGCCTCTGAGGATTTTGTCAAGTTGATAGATATTTGTAATGCTTTTTCAGTGTTTTTCAATTGTGTTTAGCTGATGAGTGTAAGAACACGACATTCGGTCCTAAAATAACAGTATAGTTTCTCTCTGTTCTATTACTTTATATCGCTCCTCGACCTTTTGGCTAAGATCAAGCGTAGAGCTCTGGTCTCTCCTTGGTCGGGGCTTCGGCTACAGGACCCAACCATGCAGGACATGTGGTCTCGACATGCTTGAGCACTGGCTGAAGACCGACCCAAGAGTAAGGGCCTTCCTACGTAGGGTTCTGGAGGGGCGATCTGTATGTATTGCATTTTATGGTATCTTGCGTGCTTTCTGTCCCACTCTTTCTTGATCTGTTGCTTCCTTTCGAGTCTCTCATAGATGGTAATCTGTGAAGGATAAAAATGGGCCCACAGTTTATCAGGGGTACCATCAATGAAAGACCCTGTATTACTTTATATCTACCTCTGGATTCAACTACGCTGAGCACTTTTTATGGTAAAGATACACCCTCAACAACTGAAGTAAAAAATGTATATTTTAATAGAAGTTCAGTTTTTATCAAAGACTCGCCTAGTTTTGTTCTTAACACATTTTCTGCCTTCGATACCAAGGAATAACCTTAACAATGATGTATGTACTAGAAGTTTTAGCGTTTTCTTATCAAAATTTTCAATAGAAAAACAACTTCTAACTAAAATGACTTACTTCGTATGCTTTTAAACAATTTTTATCTCTATAATCAATAAGTTTACGAGTATTTTTATGTTTTTCTACCATCGATTACTAGTTGTGTAGAAGCTTTAACAACCAGCTCATAACTCTGAGTAATAAGATGTGGCTGCTATTTTTTGTGATGCGTCCAACTTTTGACACCTTAATTTCTGCCGATTCTTTAGTGACAAATGAATATGTAAACTGTGAAGGATGTTGTAACAATTCCGGATATTCAGGTGTCGTGAGTATTACCATTGAAGGTCTCTTTATTTCAATCTGGACTCGAAGGGTTTGTAAACTACGGCTCTTACCTCAAAACCTAATCTTTAAAAGGGCAACCACCCTAAAGATATTATGCTTATTAGGTTTAAAGAAGCTTGATCCAATTTCCATTGACTTCTTTCGGATGCGTTTCACTCGTGCGGTTTTCCCAGGTGTGCTCAAAGTCTCTATGGTTTCTGATTACGGATCCAACAAAATACAGAATACAAATTTACTTTGTGAAAACATATGCTTCACCTTTGCATTTTACTGATTGAGTCATTTCTTATTCAGTATGTTTTGCTAACAGGTATGTGACAAATAATACTTATCTCGGGTTTCTTTAAGCATTAATGATTGAAACACTTGCTTTTGAAGAGAATTATATGATTTTTATCTCATCATCTTCACATTTAAAAAGAATGAAATTAAATGCTATTACGTCGGTTTCTCCGACGTCACCATAGACTGGCAGTTTCAGTGTTCTTATACTTTCCCTTGGAAAAACACCCAGGAAAAGTATTTCTATCCCTTTTAAATCTGAATGAAGATTGAGAAATTTTAGTTTAATTCTCTTTCAGCTCCTCCCAGCTCACTAGTTTATTGACAAGCCATTGGTATAAGCATTTTCATTAAATCAAAAAGAGACCAAGTGCTTTTCTTCTTTCCCTTCATCTCCTTCTGCAATAAGACTAATTTCCCATAAAAGTTCAATTCTCTTGGGATAAAATGTTAATATTTAATGCTTGGTTAATTGTAAGGACTTGAACTAATAGATATCGTAGGAGAAATAAAGGTATTGCATCAGGATCAGTGTCCTGCTACAATAGTTCCTTTTATAAGCTTCCCTCATATTTAAATTTTCGGGTTCCAGGTGGGATGCTAATCAGAAGGCGGCAATTATTTCAAGAGTTGAAAAAAGAGGTAAATATATGAAAGAAGTTAACATATCAACCGTATCTCTTTAAAATAAACTGTGTTGACGTCATCATAACAAAGAGATAGTTCCGGTGATTTCATTATGACAAATCATCTGCACCACTAATTGTTTTTTTTGGTGTGGGGCATATAGCAGACAGGGATCCCCATAAATTTTTTTAATCTCAGCTTGGGGAGATATCGGAGAGTAGCGCGTTTTTGAGACTCGTCTTTCATTAAAGGACACAGAGTAATTCAAGGTTGTCATCTTGGGTTAGAAATTCTGCATGTGTTGTAGTGTGGCTACCTAAAAAATATTATGAATTTTCACTTTTACAACCTCCGAAGAATTTTTCATCAACCAAAAAAATGAATACAAAAATTCTGAAACACAGGTTATTAATTTATCAGAATCTTCTATCGTTTCTTACGATAATTTAGTACTGGAATTCCTTTTTCTGAAGTTAAAACCAGTGGAATGATGATTTCTTAAGTAACTTTATAGAAATCTAAACCACTGCCAACACTTGCACAAAAAACAACTATCCAGTCGTCCTCTAGAAAAAAGTTAGTTACTATTCTTGAAGACTGTGAGCATTTTTCTGGATTTTTTAAAAAGATTTTGTGTTACGTTGCACCTACAGTAAAACACCAGGCTGTATTTTAATCACAACTGGCTCCTGATACTCAACTACTCATGTGAATAGTAGTTGGAGCCTAGAAATTTGTAATGTTAAACCCTGAAAATCTCAAAAGATCATTTATTTAACACAAAGCTAGGAAAAACCTCTTTTGATGTGTGACACATTCGAAACGAGGAGTGCTCTAAAACCAGTAAGTAATTTAGAAATAGTAGTACAAAATCTAGCTCTCTTTTAAGATCATTGTGCAAAAGGGAATTGGCACTGTGTAAAACACTCATAAAAGAAAAGCAAGAGGCTTATGAAAGGAATAAAGTTGTAAGCGGAACAAATTTTAGACTAAAGGTTGATGTTATGCTAGATATTTATTCAATACTCAAAAAAGGTTTTTCGTTGAGGAAAAGGAGTTAATGTTTTCGGTAATTTACCTCATCAGGGAGTTGACAATAGTAATACTAACTGTTATCATATGATATCATATACAAAATGAAATCAGTCACTTGAGAGATAACTTTAAAAATAGTATGTCGAATGTCTGCTGATGTCAACCATATTTTCAAACATGCTGTTCTCACGTAGTCAGTAATTTTTAGGCAACATGACTCTTGAAGACAGATGATGAAACCTCGTAAAATTTTTCAAGGAAAAATTGTTACAACACTGTTCAAAACAATTTAAACATCTAAAAATTGACATAGTCCTCTGTAACCCTGTTTGAAATATATATATATATATATATATATATATATAAAGGAAATACGGCAACAAACCTAGAATTTCTTGTAATATTTCCTAAATCATTGTTACTTTATCAGTCACCTTACTTCAAGATAGAAAAAATGGACCCAGAGAGAACTTGTCTAGCGTTCCATTTATTTTATCATGGCACCATAAGTTCAAAGAAATTAGAAAGAATTTCCAAAAGTAACTATGGTGTATTTTTAGTAATCATCCCGAATTAGAATGAAATTTTCTACCACCTCTATTAGTATCTTACCGGTAAAAAACTTCAAAGATTTTCTTTACCACTCTTACATTTTAGAGGCACAAGCAGGGGAAGTTGTCATGTTTTTCTCTGATAGTGTTCAATAGTGTTCTGTCTGCTGGAATTTGAGCTAGTACCCATTTATTGGTTCTTCTAGATACCAAGGGCACTCTTAGGAGTCTCCTTCATACCCAAAGTTCAAAGGCTTCAATCTTTTTCATTTTCATTTTCCTTACTATCTATGTCTCACTTCCATATGTAAAAACAGGAAACACAAGTGCTTTAATATTCTTATCTTGGTATTCAGTGTGATAATTTTGTTTTTCATTATTGTTGTCAAATCGATCATAGCTTTCCTCCCCAGCATTAGCCTCCTGACCTCTTTTGTCTGATCAGAGTTTCTAGTTAATGTACATCCAAGAAAACTGAGTTCCTTTACTACCTCAATGGATTCTACCTCTACGTCAAAATTGTTAATTTCTCCCGTCGACATTACTATTATTTTTTAATTTACTAGTAGCCCTGCTTCTTTACTTGCTTTTGACAATTTCTGACAACTTCCAGATCTTCTTTGATTTTGGCAATCAGGGTCGTGTCATCTTCAAATCTCCAGTTGTTAGTAGTTCTACCATGGATTTTGATGCAAATGTTGTTACCATTTATCCCTGTTTACTCATGATAACCTCACTACAAATTTTAAACAGGTGGGGAGATAGAATACAGCTTCGTCTAACTCCTATACTGATTTCAAACCAATCTGTTGAGCCATACAATTTTTGTACATGCATTGCTTGTTTAACCTTGAGATTCTTAATCAAGATTTTTAGAGGTTCTGGAATTCCCATCTTTTTCATCACAGACCACATATTGTTGTGGCCCACAGAGTCAAGTGCTATGCTGTAATCAATAAAACAAAAATACATTTCTTTCTTTATTTCATGTGTTTTTCCCCATACGCATCTAATATTTGGAATTTGGTTTCTAGTTCCCCTTCGTTTGACAAAACCAGCTTCCTCAATTAATATGTCTCTGTCAATGTAGGATGTTAGTCTTTTCTGGATTATTTTCAGAAGTGTTTTGCTTATGTGGACAATCAGGGAATTTGTTTCATTATGTGACCATTCTCTGATATCTCCTTTCTTTGGTAGTGACATGACGACAGAGGGTTTTCAATCTACTGGCCGTTCGTGGCTTTCCAGATCAGCTGACACAGTTTGCGTATGATGTTCAGCGTTTCCTTTATTGCAATTTTTAATAGTTTATTTTTATTTATTTTATTACACCTAAGTTATTTAGTAGCATGTCCTATTTCTATTTGAACTGGTTCAGGTTCTTGTAGAAATTATTCTTCTAAGAAGTTATTTGATATGCCTGCATCCCTGCTGTACGAGCGTTCTGTGTATTCTTTCAATTTCTGCTGTATCTCTGTTCCCTCTGTGAGTACTTTACTATATTGGTCTTTCACCGTTGTCATGCGATCTGTAAAATTTCCTGTAACCAGGTTAATAGCCTAAAATACATTTCTTGACTCTCCTTTTGTATCATTTTCTTGTATTTTCCTGCAGCTATTCTTCAATTATACTTCTCTACCGTTTCTTATCTGACTTCAAAAGTTCTGTTCAAGTTATTAAATGTGGAGTAGTCTTTTTGTTTTGGAGGATTTTGTCGGTCTTCAGAAACTTCTGTATCTTTCTGGGATGACTAATGTGTTTTTCTGTTTTTTCCTTTCTAGGGAATGTAATTTTTTGCTGTGTCAGTAATGATATCTCTTGTTGTCTTCCAAAACTTTTCAGCCCTAGTGTCCTGTAATCCTAGATGTGAGAAACGAATTTGATAGTCTTTTTGAAGAATTTTGTGTTATCTTTGTTAAAACAAATTTGGCTTTTGTATATTGCTGTTTTTTTAGCTTTACTTTGATAGTGACGTGAAGCACCTCACGATCTGTTCCGTAGTCACCTTCTAGAAGAGTTTCTACTGCCTTTATTGCACTTTTCCATCTTTTCCTGCCCAAGATGTAGTCAATATGATTCCTATTTTTGCCCTATCTGATGATGTCTATTTCTACAATCTGCGTTTATGTTGGAAAAAAATGACGTTGGCCATGAATAATTGGTTTTTAATACAGAATTCTACTTGTCGTTTGGCGGCAACATTTTTGCTTCCCTAGTCCAAATCTTCCAGTGACTACTCTTTTATCAATATTTCTCACTTTTGGATTCCACCCTCCAATTAAAACAACAAGTCTTTTTTCAGTGTATTATCCGGTACTTCCTGTATTTCATTATAAATTTTTCTATTTCATTTCTATCAACATCTGTGGTTGGTGCACTCATTTGTATAATACTGGGATTGAAAGGATGTCCTTGAAGTCTTAATGTAATTATTATCATTAACTATATTGCATCTGAGCACTGATTTGCTTATCTTTTAATAAAGACTAATCGCAAATCCAGTTTTGCTGTATTGTTGATGTGCTGAGTAAAACACTGTGTAATCATCATATTTTAATTCTCCACCCCCTGTTGATCTCAATTGTTACAATTTTTTGGTTCATAGTTCTACTATTCCAGGTAGCAATTGCGCGGGTTTTGTTGTTATGGAACTGCTTTGGTTTTTCTTTCTCTGCAGTATCACTTATTGTACGCTCTTGTGAGTTTAGTACAACAGCTTCATTATTGCCAGAATTACTCAATCCAGAGCTGCACCCTTCCTCGGTAGTAAGTTGAGGTGCCCTCCGACTTTAGGGGCATATCTTCAGGCACTATAGCTATTGTACTTGAGATTGGCATATTTTCAATACATTTTCTCGGTAGGGTACTATAGTAGGTTGCCATTGCTTTCTACAGATAGCAGTTCTCAACTAACTTGATTGGCACTAATCATTTGGTTTGTACCATATTTGTTTCAGCAGACATAATGTACAATATTTTACCATTTATGCAGTAAGACCAAAAATCTGCTTAAGCATTTCCACCCTGCTGTGTCGGTGGTGAACGGAAGTAATTTACAGTCGTACTCAGGAAATATAGTTAGCCCATATCTGGGACCTTTGCTGGTACTACCACCTCGGATCACAGTGGACCTGGGAGGAGTAGTAATTAAGAGGTAACTCAATTCTCACCAGACCCCAAGATCTCCCATACCAGGGTCTTACCACCGGATGCAGTCATTACCGAGGACTGGCTTACAGCTTATAACTATAGATAGATAGATAGATAGATAGATAGATAGACAGATAGATAGATGGACAGATGGACAGATGGACAGATGGATAGATGGATAGAGAAATGGATTGATTTGTTAATCACAGTGGACTTGTGCAGTTGCAACAGGCATTTTTGTCGAACATNTTATGCAGTAAGACCAAAAAGCTGCTTAAGCATTGCCACCCTGCTGTGTCGGTGGTGAACGGAAGTAATTTACAGTCGTACTCAGGAAATATAGTTAGCCCATATCTGGGACCTTTGCTGGTACTACCACCTCGGATCACAGTGGACCTGGGAGGAGTAGTAATTAAGAGGTAACTCAATTCTCACCAGACCCCAAGATCTCCCATACCAGGGTCTTACCACCGGATGCAGTCATTACCGAGGACTGGCTTACAGCTTATAACTATAGATAGATAGATAGATAGATAGATAGATAGACAGATAGATAGATGGACAGATGGACAGATGGACAGATGGATAGATGGATAGAGAAATGGATTGATTTGTTAATCACAGTGGACTTGTGCAGTTGCAACAGGCATTTTTGTCGAACATTAGTTGATAAATAATGACAAATTTTAGTCAATGCTAAAGTTGCTTTTCCCATCAAAAATCTATGGTCGAGCTGCGTGTCAGCCAATTAAACAGTGCCTTTTATATAAGTAAAAAAGGAAGAAAACAAAAAGTAGTAAAATTCACAAGGATCAAAGAGAAAAATTATAATCTCTGAGTTCACAAGGTGTTTGGTATAAGCTAGACGTCCAATGGTAGGAGGATGCAAAGTTTCCTGTAGCTGTTTGAATGGATCTCCTCAGTTTTCGATTAAGTTGAACATGATCATGAATGGTTTCAATACAGTAAAAACAAAACAAGTTAATATTTTCAGATTTCTCTTTCTTTACTAAATACAGACCTCAATAAATATGAAGAGAGAAATAAATATTCATCAGTCCCTGAGAGTGATCTCGGAGATATCATGCTGTCGTGATTTTTCATTGAAAGATTCCCCGGGTGCTCTTCTGTTGTAAAACAATTGCATTTTGCTGCACTAAAAAAGAGTCATCTGTCAAAAGGATGAACTCCACGATCGGAAATCCTGTTTTCACCTCGGTAATTAATGAATGTTGTTTCACGACGGTGTTCGGCGGATTTTCAAAGGTCTTTCCCGCTGAGCAAGGCTTTGTAGCCAGCTTAGTGCAAAGGGGTACTTTTTTTATTTGATATGTATTTGATTTAAAAATGTAACCATCAAAGCATTTTTTCCCGTTTCCAATGGTGTTCATTGAATACAACTACAAAAGCTTCAATTTTCTTTCCCAAATGCTTCGCTGTCATTAAACTTCCAATTTTTTTGTCTTGTTTTTCTCATGACAGCCAATGATTGATATGTGAGGCTTTTAACCCATTTCATTCAAGATATATTTTACTATATATATATATATATATATATATATATATATATGTGTGTGTGTGTGTGTGTGTGTGTGTGTGTTTAATCTCTGTATTATCTTCTTTTATAGTTGGATAGTAAAATCGATACACATAAATATAAATACAAATATTTAATAGTTGGATACAATTCTTCCCTCTTTTAAGCCTTATCTTTTGAGACTGGATTACTTATATATTTTTACGTTGTACACTGGTCGGCAGTATTTTGTTCACAACAGCAGAAGCCTTTTGTTGAACATTCTTTCCAAGAGCCAAAGTTACATTATTTAATCTGTCACACAGCGATGTTCTTTCTTTTGAGGAAAACACTTTCAGCTCCCTGTTGTTTGAAGTCCTGTTCTGCAACGTAAAGTAACGTTCTCCGTCTCCCTTGAAATACTATTGAAATATTCAATTACGAGCAGCAGGAAATACTAAAGTAAAGTGTAAAACTACTGCACTAATTTATATCGATATTCTGTTACGATTTATACCTATCATGAAAGAAAGCAAGAAAAGCAAGACCCAAAAGAAAATCCTGGAGTGGAGAAAATCCCATTAATTGCTGGATTCTTTTGTTCACACAATTGTGGTGAAAAACGTTTAGATAATTATACACTTTACATGAATATAACATAATTTAAACATAAAATGACTATAAAACTATAATCTTAGCCAAATGAAGTACAAATTAAAAAGCCTGTTTTTGGGAATAGAATTTGAAAGAATGACATTCAACAAAACGAAGATCAACATTACCAGGTATAAAATTTCAGATATTAAACACAATTACTTTTCACAACAAAGTTCAAGTCTTTATTGCCCATTTAACAGGCTGTATTTCTTGATACGTATCTTGATATTTTAGGACAGCTTTGTTTACTTGTTGTATATTCCCAGTAGCGTAGAAGTGCAAGATAAACAAGAGAAACAATAAACTTCTTTTTGTAAGTGTGGTGTAAGTTGGCGAAACCTTTGAAGGTCGAAAATATACAAGCTTTTTAGGAAAGTTTGCGATCAAATTAGTTGGAGTATTTATCCAACAACAAAACACATGTGTTTACAGGATGATAACACTAAAACAAATGTACAATTTCGCTATATTTTTTTTGTTATCTACTTTTTAAAATTAGGATGTTTATAATCCACGCGCTTGCCAATGAAATGGAAGAAAACATTGCGGAAAGAAGTTTGTTAAACACAAATAATAACAAATTTATTGTCCTTGAGATTTCTTCTGTTTTGAATAATTTCAGCTTTTTGTTAACTAGACTAAATATTATTTTGAAATTTATCACTGAGAAGGAGGTAAAAAAAAGACAAATTATATAATTAGGGCATTTTTACAACAATGACAAAAGTCAAGTTTCTTGAACTCTTCTGAAGTACACAATCAACTCTTTGAATCATTTACTCAATTAGCAAAAATGTTTGTACCGTTTCTATTCTTATGTCGAATTTTCTTCAACATTCTAAGGAGCCGTGGCTTAATGGTTAGTGCAACTGCACAGTAACCAAGAGTTCCAGGTTCGATTCCCCGAGCTNCGAATTTTTTTCAAAAGTCTAAGGAGCCGTTGCTTAATTGTTGTGCAACTGCACAGTAACCAAGAGTCCAGGTTCGATTCCCCGAGCTGTCGAGGAGAATTTGGAACTTTGCAAAGAAAAAAAAAGCCATTGGTTGGTGTCAGGAAGGGCATCCAGCCAAGAAATTCCTCCCTGCCAAATCAAAGTCCCTCTGAAGGGCACCGTCTGAGCCCCGATTGCTGGGGGAAAATGACGTTAAAACTAAAAAAAAAAAAAAAAAAATTCTAACTAGAAGCTGCAATTTTTCACTAAGTTTGAAATGCAATAGCTTTTAAAATCACATCTATAAAAACACCCTGAGAATGAAAAGATCGAGCTTACTAATAAAGTCATTTTACAGATACTCCACCTTGCAAGGATGAACAAAAAGAAAGAAATTTGACCATCTATTGACTGTTTTCTACTTTTTCAGCGATCCATGTAACTCACTGGGAAACTCCTTTCGTGTACTCTCCTTCTTTTATTTTCTGTAAATCATTAGTCTTGCTTATGTGTAATACCCTACCGTATTGTGGCAATTTTTTACATGAATGTAAATCTTGAGCTGTTATTAACAGAGGAACTCTTGCCATTTCAAATACCTACTTTCAACTTGTGCCTACTAAGAATAATCTCTACCCTCCATTTGCCTGCCCAATTAATTGTTATGCAGGCCTATCGCCAATTTACCATTCCCTTTCTTAAATCTTACTATTACTTTTTATAAACCTTTATGTTTTTCTTTCGTGAGAGATTTTTAGCTATTTCTTCTTTTCTATTATTCAATGATAAGTAGTCTTTTCTCTCTTTTCTTTCTTTACTAAAATTTTATTAATATCGTTTGTTTGAAGAAGAGTATTTGATACACCATTAACGTTCTAGTTCTGAAGTCTATTTCTTTCAATATGGCTTTGTTGCATTTCAGGGAAGCAACAGGGTACAGTTAAGGATGAATCATTTCCATGTGTGTCTGGGTTTTGTTTAAAAATACTTTTCTTGTTCTGAGGTTCTGAAGAAGTTTTTTAAACTTTCTCTGTCTTTATTAAGTCGCGCACCTTTCCTCAAGTTTGATCTCGTCAAATGTTTATTGCTTTTAATGCCTGAAGCCTACACCCCCCCCCCACCACCACCGTTTACGTTTTAGTGACACATATATGATGATATTGAATTTTCTTATTCGGTACCAGAATACTTTATTTTTGGTCTAAGTTTGTCTGTTTCTGACATAAAGTTGTAACACTATTTTTTGTCCCGATTTTTTCCACCACCTATTCATGAGGCTTGACATGTTTTCAAGGTATCAGTAAGAATCTTTGACATCAACTTATCTCAGACCAACTACTTTTGTTTCCATCAGTCTTTATGACTCCCAAAACTTTATACGACATTTTGTACCGTTTAGTATCTTAATTTTCACTTCCGACTTAAGACTCCTTATTTTTAGATTTAAGCATCCTCTGACCTTTTTCAATAATTTCGTAGATCAGGGTATTTCACATCCGATTTTCTATCTTTACACAGCCAATGATGCAGTGGAAGAATACACACTATTGTACTACAATTTCACACCTGGCATTAACTTTGGTAAGCAAAACCCTTGATTTATAGATAACATAGATATAGTGAATATTATAGCTCATAAATTCGTTAATTAGGATTCTGAAATTAGTCATCAATTGCGCCTCTATTATTATTATTATTATTGGAAAAGCAATCGATGGCTAATTTCAGAATTCCAGTAAAAGAATTTATGATTATGTAATCAAATTATTATATTTTTCAAGTTAGCAAGAAGAACTTGTTCATCTGATATGTTCAAGTTATATTTGTATTTCATTGCTTCAACGGTAACTTTGAGGATGATTTTTCTGGCATGAACAATGAGGCCGATTGTCTAATGATTAGGAGTAGAGTATATCCTTGATTAGTCGGACATTAGTTATCCAAACTTTGACTATGCGAGGATCAAAATGTGTTGTTACATTCTCTAGTTGAAACAAATTTTCGATTTACCGGACGTAAAGACATTACTCATCCCTACAAATGACTAATTTATTAACATTTGTTTAATGCCTAACAAATTAGGCGGCTTTTTAATTTCTCTCCTCTTTTCTTTCTTCTCAATGTTCTTCTCTCCATATCTCACACGCCTAGATGCCTTCCTTGACAGCAGCTGTGGTCTGCAGCTACAGCTTTCCAGTCTGTTGGGTTACTATTCCCTACCTTCAGATCTCTTTAGCGAATGACAGACCTTCCTACTGGTCTGATTCCAATAACAAACTGGCCATGCAGCATGTCCTTTGGAATACTGCCATACTGCATGAAATTGACGTGACCAAACGAACACAGCTGTCTCTGACTGAGCAAGGCAGAGGTACTTGATATTTCCCGCCTACTCCAGGACGTTCTTGTTTGTCAGGCTATCTTACCAGATAATGTCTAGAATCCTTTTGAGACAGCGGAGGTGAGTGGAGTTGAGTCTGTGTCCTTGGAGGAAATACAAGGTCTAGGATTCTCTCCTGAATTGTAATGTACTAATCACGAAGCCTTGGTAAACTTTTGTCTTGGTGCTGGTCGTCAGTACGAAGTTATCTCAAACCCTTTATCCGAGGCGTGCCAGTGCGTTCCCTGCCTTGCCGAATTGGTTCTTCAGCTTGGTATCTAGGGATAGGTTACTGAAGGTAGTGGAGCCTCAATAGGTGAAGTCTTTTATTACCTCGAAGATGAAGTCAATGATACCAATGATTGGAGTTCTATTGACAACTTGCCCAAGGATGTTGGTATTCTTGAGAGTGACGGCGAAACCAAACTTTACAGAAGTGTGCAAAGCAGTTGGTGAATTACTGTTGAGGATCCTCTGTGCGTACAGTCATTCTCTAACAACTCTCTTATCAGTAATCAAACCACCTTGGTCTTTGCTCCAAGGAATGCAAGGCAAAAAAGGCTTTCATTACTTTTACCATGAAGATGTACTCCATTTTCTGACTAGCTGAGGGGTAGAACAGCAACAGAGAAAAGAAAATGCCAAAGATTGAGAGCAAATATGGGACCTGTTTCACTTTCATCTTGATTGTAAAGGTGTTCAAGGGCCATCCTTGGTGCTGAACAGTACAATGCATGTCTTCATGTCAAAGGCACTACCATCATTAGAAGCTTGGTGGGAAAAGGGCATCCAACCTTTTGCAGTAGAGTAAAGAGAGGTTTCCTACTAACGACGCCAAAACCTTTCGTCAGATCAATGAGTGGTTTCTTCTCTTGTCGACACTCCTCTTGCAGCTCTCTGAGTGAAAAGATAATGCCTATTGTTGATATTCTTGCCCTGGAAAGTGAATCATTTTTTTTACAGTAAAAATTAAATTATTGCAACCATTTTCGTTTTACAAGTACACAATTAAATTCAAGGGCGAAAAACTATTAACCATGGAGCACAGCTTTAGGTAAACAAAACATAGCCGATTATCCAAGACACTTATATGTATATTTAGTCCAACCTGCTCGTATAATCTAGGATATACTGTACCTTGAGAATTTTGTGAGGTTTGGAAGGGGAAAAACAGCGCACTACACCATTGACAAAGCTGCAATACAATTTCACATATTCTCCTACACAATCATTAAAATGCGTCTAGATAGGTTCAGCTGTCCTTTCTCTTCCTTTTCCTGATTTACTACTGAAAGTAAGTTGCCAATTTTGATGATGGTTTCAACTCGTACTGGTTTCTCTATTATTGAAAACCATCTTNCAAAACATAGCCGATTATCCAAGACACTTATATGTATATTTAGTCCAACCTGCTCGTATAATCTAGGATATACTGTACCTTGAGAATTTTGTGAGGTTTGGAAGGGGAAAAACAGCGCACTACACCATTGACAAAGCTGCAATACAATTTCACATATTCTCCTACACAATCATTAAAATGCGTCTAGATAGGTTCAGCTGTCCTTTCTCTTCCTTTTCCTGATTTACTACTGAAAGTAAGTTGCCAATTTTGATGATGGTTTCAACTCGTACTGGTTTCTCTATTATTGAAAACCATCTTTCTTCTTGAGTAGCTTTTTCTTTTTCTCCCAATTTTCTGTAAGTGCCCTGTCTTTTGGTTAATGTTTTTCTATTTGTCATTTATTACATACATCTGTGGTGATTTTGTCCACGTTATGTCGTTTTCGAATTGGAAAACGTCTCGAGAAATGTCTCTGCAACATTTCATTTCCGCACATTTTTCTATTAAATTTCTCCTCAGTTCTCTTTTCCTTTTAACTTCTCTGTTTGATGCATGTCCAGCCTCCTTGCTCTCTTTGCTTTTGTAGTTCTGGTTTTCTTTGCTAAGTTTCATGGATAATGAGCCCATTTCAAGTACAAATTTCAACCAACACTTTACGTCCTTTATCCGTATAACCTTAAGTTTAGTTTAGACCACACTTATTCTGAAATATACTCTGCTGTCAACTACCTTAATGTTCAGTACTTAAGTAAAGCTGGATGGATAAGAGGAAATATCAAGGACCTTATCTACATCTGAAAAATGAAACAACAAAAAAGCCCATTGAGAGGTGGTTGATACTGGATCTTTCATTGATAGAAAACCTTGATAGAAGATGGACAAAAACCACAATACTTTATGGACAGCAAGACATACGAATCACTTCCAAAGTCTACCAGTAAGAGGTCACACCCTTTTGGTAGATAGAGGATCAGTGTACCAGAATGTCAAGACCACAGATACTCCAGACAGTGACCAAAAACTCAAAAGCAACCAAAGAGCAAGAGGAGTCCTACACTTGATTTTAGCCAAAAGACGTAGGAGATGACTCAGATTACGTAACGAAACATGGCTTTTATAAATGGACTTCAGATGAGCCACGCACCAAAAAGTTACGGCTTCAATGTTTTCTTTATTGTCTAAAAAATTTTAAATTTTTACATACTCGCGAATAAATTGTGCATTTTTAAGAAACTAATGAATGTACAGTGAAATATACTTTCTAGAGTGATTGAGAATTCTTACTTTAAAGCCAAAAATGGAAAGCTAGCACCCAACCGACACCCTCCCTTGCTGCTGTCATAACAATGCTGGTCTTCCTCATTAGAAGCTTTTGCCTGTATTGCCTATTATCTTTTTTAGAAGGATCAAAAGTAGGTGCTTGACCTGTTTGATCAAATTTTGGCTTCCAAAACCATGCCAGGTTGACTTTTGTCATTCTTTTACAGACACTGCCTCTATTCCGCCTCTACGACTTCACTCCAAATTTTTTAATTTAATAAGCGTATCGCTTTTCGTCCATGGTGCATTGCGTGTTTCTTTTCTATCTTTCCTTAACTCTCTCTTTTTGGGTTGAGTCTTTCAAAGTCGAAACTTCTTTCATTGCCTAAAGAACCAGAGATTCTATTAAAAAAGAGCATTTACCTTTCAAATGAAACAACATGCAACTGACACTTCGTACAATAAAGTCTTCAAGTTATTTTGAAAGTGCTATGTACATATACGCCAGGCTCTATACATATGCTTTTTATTTTGCATGTTTTTCTTAAAATCCGACATAAAAGATTGGATTGTTCTATATTTTGCTTTACTAAAAATCTCCCTTCCTCTCCGTGTTCATATTCAAGTTGTGCTTTTCATTTCAGATTCATACAGTTTTCATTCTGCTACAGAGCTTGGCATGGGATCATAAAATTACACGTTTTCTTTGGTTAATAGCTTTTCAAACTATTACGGATATGCTTGCAAATGGTAATGACCAAACATGCGTATACAGCATGAAGTGCACTAAAAGACACACAATAGTGAATTTTTGTATCAATAGCTGCAAACCTTTTGAGTACTAGTAGTTTCCATAAACTCTCAAATAAACTACAAAATGACTTGCAACTTGTAAATTGTACCACTTTGATTTGACCCTATTTAAACGCTCTGAAAAGTGGGCAAAGAAAATTCCAACTACTTTCAAAAGTACTTTGAAAAAGGCCCTTCTACATATTTGCTGACAAGAGGCATTGTCCCTGTTGTGTATGTTTTTTGTCATCCTAACGTGGAAGATTTTGTATTAGTACCTTAAGGTGCAAGTGGAAAAATAAGACTTGTTAAGACATGAAGTCAAAGCGTTGGCAATGAAAAAGACTCTTGGCGACATATTTTAGAATTTGGTATTTATTCAAGGTGATCGATTTCAGCTGTCCGTTCTAAGTTGTTTTCGAAGGCTTTAAACAAGGCATTTGCTCTTTAATCTCGCTCCTTTTCTGTACCGCGAGCCTGGTCAACGTCAATCTGGAAAACCCATTTAATCCATTGATTTTTAATAATAGTATGCTAAAATGGATGTAAATAAAAAATCAAACCCCTCACATGTTATCTGATAAAAAGCACACTATTTAAAACAAATTCTGTGATTATCTATTAAAACAAAGTCCCGCCCGTTTAGCTTGAAGCTATTAGTTCTATTGAAAAAATGGAATCTAAATGGTAATACCTAGAATTCTCGACACACGCCGACTGTTTGCCGGCCAATGAGACAAATTCAAAGATGACATTCTTCTTTTATATTGACTCCCGTAAAGAATATTTAAAATGTTGCTGTAATTCAACAGTGGCACGTAAATGTTCATAGGCCTAAATTATTGGTTAAGATATCAGATTTAAAGATTTAAGGTCGTTTGCATCTAGACACAGTATCACTAGAGATTTGAAACTGAGAAGGGATCGGAGACAGCTTGTAATTCTTTGTCCCAATCTGTCAAAAGTCACTGATAACTGACTTTTAAGAGGACATCACTAAACAAATGGTGAACACATTGAAAAGTAATTGTAAAACAAACATTTGAGTCCAAAACAGAATGTCATCCGAATTACTTTCCAACTTCTTTCCAATTACATTCCAAGCCATCCTAATTTCTCACCATTTTCCTGATTTACAAAATTTGTGAGAAACTCCTCTTTTTTACTTAGTGTTATATTGGATGAGTTTCCTTATTTAAACGATTCTTTCAGTTATAAACTTCACCCGTCAAAAAATTGTATGTGTAAGCGGAAATACTTTTTAAGAAGGAAATTCTAAAGTTATAAGGACCAATATCACAGCTTACTGCACAAAAGTACCTCATCCGTTGCTCGAATTTTAAACAGATTACAGGTATAAGAAGTTAAGTAGCTTAGTATTTAAAGACATAGCGAAAAACCCTTTTTAATGAATGATTTTGAAGTACTGTCTTTTAAAAATTATTACATGCTACCAAACTCGTATTCTACTTCACAAATTATAAGGCGTCTTATCAGAAAATGTATGAAATAAGTATGAATAAAGAGATGAAAAAAAATGGAGTAGTTCCCCTGTTCCTAGTACTCAATACCTTTAACATCCCAATATTATACTATAAAATCTCAATATTGAATGAAATTTCATTTAAGAGTTTAAAAACCTAAGGGTATCAAACCACAAGTTTACTCACAATAATAAAACAATAGTAGCCTACTACCAAAAGTTTAAAGTTTCTCGCTGCCAAGACTGAGAGTATCACGACCGTTTCGGTTTTTAAGGGTAATTTGAATTGTCTATAACCGTTATAAAAGCCAAAAATTGCTAGGTGGCTTCGCAGCTATCAATGAAAAGCTCTGTATTACTTATTTCAGCATAAATTTCCAACGCTGCTTTCCACTGAGTACTATTACAAGTAAGCAGATTGAGTCTGCTTTGTTGGCAGAAGACCAACGGTCTGAACTGAACGTGAAATATTATTAGATGATACTCTATTGCGGAAGAAAATGACATGATTTACATTTATCTTCTAGGTAACAATTACAAAGATACAATTCTTTGAGAGGATGAAGATAAGGACTTCTTTAATTTATTCTTTCGACCGAGATGAAATGCAAAGCCAAGACGAAAAGTAAAGTTCTCGTCTTGAAGAATATAGCAAGTCAAATCCAGGGTAAAGTAATATATTTTAGTATGGACCTAAAGCAACTTACATAGATTGTAACATGCAGCTAACGTGGGAGAGTACAATTGTCCAGTACAAGTGTCATTTAGGAACATCAGCTTTTTGCGTATGCAGTAAATGTTTGGATGCTCACTTTCTCTGTCGGTAGGTTTATGTCCAAAGATGGCTTCAAATTGGCAGATTCCATCGGCTCAAGAATAATGTTGTCTAATCTTGCCATTCTCTCTTCCCTGTTAATAACAGTGAAATATTTTTTTAATAATATAATTATTTTTAACTAAAGTCTCAAAAAAGCCATTTGATGCAAGGGTCGATGAAGAAATTGAAAGAGTCACAAGGAAGAGAAAACATTTAGATGGGAGAGTTATAAAGTTGGGCAGTTAGACAAACAGAGGTAAGATTGTGGATTATCTTCTTTCCAAAACGATATTTTAAAAAATGTGAGAAGCGATTCAGGCAAGATGGCACAAATTGATTTGGCGGAGTACAAAATGTTGTGCTTCTGATTTTCGTAAGGGTTTTGTTTTAGTTTTAAGAAAGGCTTCAAGAATTTGTTTTCCTCAAAAGGCCACTATTTTTTACTATTAAATATTAGAAATCTACTTTTATTTGTTTTTTCTTCTTTTATAGGAAACACTTTATGTCAGACATTACTTCTCAAACATCTGTTAATTAACTTTTCGCAAAAAGATGAAATTAATAAAACACTTTTAGGTTTCTGTGTCTGTGATGGAATTTCAGTCTTTGAAAGCCTCCCACACGGAATTTGCAGCAAATTTACTTCTGAAGCATATTATTTTATAAGCAGAGAAGCCTTTGGAGAATTAAACGGGTTCAATTTTTTGGCACAACGTTTTTACAACTGTAATGAAGGAGCCATTGTTGCGGCGTTATTTTCGAATTTGTAGGAAATGAAGAAGAGCTGTTTCAAAATAACTGAAATATCTTAATTTTTCAATAACTTTAATGTGATATTGTGTATTACCCAAACTTCACCGATGCTCTTCACCGATTCCAAGGCCTAAAAGAAAAAGAGGAGTGTTTCGTCAAGTGTGCTGTGTTAGTGTAAAGCCTCAGCCTAAAAATTATGAACATATGTACGATATAGAAGTCGTCATGATTATGGCTAGAGCGTCCAACGTGTAAACGACACATTGTCATCGAACCCCCAGGGTGAGAAGAGAAATGTCGGTGTCCTCCTTAGACCATACACTCAGCAAAAGAAGCGATTAGACCATCAAACAAAGAATGTAAAGATCAGATTTCCAGTCTGGAACACTCTGTGTGTGTGTGTGTGGGGGGGGGGGGGGGGGGAGAA
>RDPX01000265.1:1142240-1176352 GCA_003991215.1 Morbakka virulenta
GGGTGTGTGGTGGGGGGTGGGGGGGGGGGGGGAGGTTACAGGTCTCTTGGAATAAAAAAAAGTAGTAATGGTATGTATCCAAGAGAAAAAGTAAAAAGGCAAGAGCGTGAAAAGGATGGGAAATCACTACGAGCTATTCTACAGTGGAGAAGCCCAAGGAAAGAATGAAATTGGAATCATCAGAAGTAAACAATGAAAGAAGAATTGTCATCTTCCACATGCACTTCAGATGGGGTGTAAAAGGCATGAAAAAGAGCAGTATAGAGAATAACTAGGAGATGTAGTTAGACTTCTCCCTGAAGAAGAAGAACTAGCAAAGAAAGGTGACCAAAACGGCCATGTGAAGCGAATGGTTTTGATGTAAGAATTCGGATTAAAGCAAGGCTACACCAAGATTCTACCTTTGGCTGTATTATATTTTAGCAGAATTAAAAGTAATCTTGGAGGCAAACAAGACAGGCTTACCAATAAAAAAATCCTATGTAGATGACCTAGCATTAGCAAGCAAAAAATGAGTTTTTTTATAACACTAAGGTGATGACAGACCCTGTTTAGAGGTGAGGAATTCAAAGTCAAAGGAAAAAATTAAATGGTAAGCTCCAGAGCAAAAAAGAAAGACAAACGCAAGATGGGGTATACAAATGGTACATAACTGGAGCTAATTACTAACTTAATATGTCTTTGCGACGAAGGCTGGAAGAAGGCGGTACGGTTGGCGAAATTGGAGAGATTATGCCAGTGTGGTGTGTGACAGAAAGTTACCAACTCGGATGAAGATTAAGATTTACTGCACCTTACAAACCTAGTGCATGGACTGGAGACATGGTACTGATAAAAAATGAAGGAAAAGCAGATCTTCATGAGAACTGAGATGAGTTTGCTACGGTGCGTACAAGACAACTCTCTGAAGTACAAGAATACCAGCGAGGTAGTGAGGAAGCTTGCGGTAGTAAGTATGAAAGAAAAGTAGTAAGCATGGAAGGAAAGAGGCCATTCTACTTTGAGCTGGCCATGTCCAGAGAAGGGACCACCTACCCTACGAAGTTAAGCATTGGAATTGTCGGTACCTGGAAAAAGGAAACAGGGTGTGCCGGCAAAAAGATAAAACGACATTGTCTTAGAACACATTAAGAAAATAGCACTTAGAAAAGAAGAGGCTACCAACAGAAAAGCATGGCGACTAAAGTTGTAGACCATATTAAGCTCTGCTCTGACTAAAGATATGGGTCAAGAAAAGTAATAACAGCAAACTATTGAATTACAAAGTCAACACCATCAAGCAAGATTTAAGGAATTGTCTTTTGCTCTAAAGTTACTATGCTACTTGACGACAGTGAATAAAATATTAAATATGTGTTTAAATCGACAAACATACGCTACTTCTACTGTTAGCAGACAGTACTAAAAAAACGGGACTATTAGTTCTGAGATCAAGAAGTCTAAAAAAGTCCACTTGTTTTCTGATCTTAAAGCTCTTTGTGTGGAAGCAGGCTAGCTAGTTGGGCAGGCAGGTCCACTTATCTGTCTCTTGGCGAACATCGTGTTAATCCAGTTTGTCCTTTGAATTTCTGTTAAATATAATAATCAAGCAATTTTTTCATTAGTCTTTTTATCTTCGGTTATAATAGAGCTGCCTATCTTATGCATCTGCCTATCTTTCTTAAAGACAACTTTCTGAATTTTTAGTAGATTATCGACTTGATATATGGTGCTGTTTTAGAACAAAAACGCTCAGTAGCAGCAGCCTCAAGTCTATAGTCATGTTCACAGATAGCTAATTCCTTCATTAGTTCCTCATAATAGCAGAGATTCTAGTTACCAGAGGGTCAATATTTAAAAATAAGAATTTTTCAATACAATTGTGGGAAAGATTGCTGTTTGTCAGGGGTATAGTTGCTGAAAAAACGCACTAGTTTGGGCCAAGTGAGACAGCCGTTCAATATTGATTATTATTTTTATCACATGAACTACTGTAAAACCTGGTATATCAACTGAGTCTGTGCATATCTTCCGTTGTAAAGGCAGGTTTTTGTTGGAGAAATAATTTTAATACCCACGATCGTAATATACGTCCGGCCTGTCGTTTTAGTATTGCCCTGGTGACAATCTTGTTTGGCCTCTTTGAAGTTGGATTCTTCATCAGTTTCAGCTAGTGAGCATATCCATGGCGTTGTTCCTACACTATAAAGGTAGTATATCCTGCTTAAACAACAATATATTGATGAAGCCGGTCAGTAGTGTTTCTTTTTATACCAGAGCAGTTACTGCCATATTCGTTTACTCATCCTTTTTGCATCAAAACCCTGCATTAAAAAGTTGTAGTCTACGGTGCAGTGGTGGATCGTACAATCCTATTTGCCATATTATGGTGCTTCTCGAAGATTGGTCGAGCGATGAAAAATTACAATGCAACAGTAGCCACAAAGGTTCTAAATAGCATCAAAGTAAAGAGTAGAAGTGGGATTCATTTTTCAGTACATCAAATACGGATCTCCAATATAATTCACACGTTGTACAGACGCTTCAAGCAAGGTGGGGCGAAACTGAATTGCACCAAAGCTATAATGGTACTTGTGTGAGTCCTTACTAAAAAACCAAGTTAATAAGGTTAAAGAAACAAGTGGAAAATATAGAACGTAGGAACGTAGTCTCGAGTCACCAGACGTATAGATCTCGTGATTATCTAGTTTCTATAACATTTTAGAATGGTATGCATCTTTTCAGAGTCACATGCAGTTGAACATATCAACGGTAGATGACCAAAACTGACGACACACACAATTTGTGAAGAGATAGGAAATGAATGCTCCTTTTATCTTTTTCTGTGCGAGTAAAAAAAATTAACCTAGACCTGTTCATCTATTTCTGGTACAATGTGATAGTAACCTTAACCTGCATTACTTTCTTTCAAACAAGTATTTCAAGTCTTCCTTCAATAAACTACTTTTGACCTACAAAACCTGTTTCTAATTACAAAGATAAAATTTCAACTCTTTTCCTGTCTTCCTTTAACAAATTGAAAGTAAAATGTATATTTTGGAAAATTGTCTTTGTAAGTTCATAGCTTGTCAAATTTAAGCAGTTTTAGATTCGAAATACTCTTCCATTCTTTCCCCTCTAGTTTCTAGTCTAAATAAGTGACAGATTCAACGATCAGTTCTATTTAAAATTCATGCCTTCATGGCCAGCAGATGAACAAGAAAATTTTTATTTTTACTGAAATTTAAAAAAAATTTAATACCTTTATTGATAGTGAAAAATGAAAAAATTCGTCTGATATATTTCTATTAGAAAACAGAATATTTTAACTGTTTCGGAACTATTACAACTTGCGAAAAAAATCCATGGTAAAATATGATCAAATTAAGTATGGTTGTGGCGATGACATCTCGATTACTTTCCTAAATACTGGCAGTGCAAGGAAAACTGTTAGTATTAACGCAACTGAATAATGATAATTATATTAAGTGTGTCATTGCTGCTGTACCCTAAAAAGAGCTTAATTAAAACAATGCAAGGGCTGTCAATGTCGATATGTTTTATGTCTGGTAATGAAAAAAAATACCTAAAACTCAAGTAAAAAAATGTAGTTTCAAATATAATAAAATGTTGATAATTTTAAATAAAACTTCGGAAAAAAACAAGGCTGCTGACAGAGGAAGCCTTTTTTTAAGTGCTATCATTTCAAGACCAGCAAAAACATCTCATAAGTTGACAAGAATATTAAATTTACATTGCTATTCCTGGTACAGTATCAGTTTGTCACAATGTTTGGCTTGGGTTGTCAGGTAAAAGTTTGTAAATTTCATGGGTGTTGTTGAAAGATTTTACTCCTACTCCATACAAAAAATGGCTTTAAAATTGAATTAAAGCCAAATGCAAACTGTAGAATGGGCTGTTCGCTTTCTCTAGTACAGACAAAGGAAAGCACAGATGGGTGGTTACAAAACACGTTTTTAAGTGTCGAATACTGTTTTTTTTCCATAAATATCATATGACAGGTGTAATAACAACTAAAGATCGTTTATTGTTGACATGTGAAATCGATAAAATATGAATTCAAAATTTTATAACATTGAAAAGAAAGGGGCTGAACCTTGCACAGGCAGAGCAAAACATTTATATAATAATAAATTTGATTGACTTTTCTCCATGTCAACTATGTGCTGTCCATTTGTTTAAAGTTCGTTTGAAAAATACAAGCTGCACAAGAAAGATGAAGGGCACTGCAAGTTAACGTGGCAACCAGTAGGTTTTTTTCACCTTGACCAACTCAAATAACACACTATCTGAATTGAAATATTCAAACAAACTTTCCCTCAATCAACAAAGCTCAGGCAATGTTCAAAAAATTATAATTTATACACTGAAAAGCAACTGCACATAAAATAAAGTAATGCTGAGATTGATTTGAATGATGCACCCTGTCACTCACTGACCTTTAAGAGTTAAAAGATCTAAATGATGAGAACCTCATATGGCCGTATCACCTTGTCATGAGTCGGTGACGAAATTGTTTTTCACATGCCATGAATAATGGAGATTATAATAATTGAAAGCTATAAATTAAAAGTAGGCTGAAATGCGAAAATTCAGGATTACGATGTTATCATCCTGCCAATCCTAGTACTATTCTACAAATGTATTTTAGATCAGAAACGTGTTTCAACAGTAATTCTGATGAAAGCTTTAAGGAGGGCTTCAAATACAAAGCAGATTAGACTGTATGTCTGTAGTAATGTTGATCATAAGAAATGACTGTTGCCTTAGTCAACGTTAACTGCAACAAATCTTTCAAAATGGTCTTCCCAAAGGCCCCTCTTATAACCTGAAGAGTTGACAGAAATTGAAGAATTCAAAATATTGTTTCGAATTCCTTTAGCTTAAACTTTCTTTCATTGATCGACTAATTTTATTAAGTCTCAATCATACCAAATTTTCATTCTTGGTGAAATTGAAAAATAACAGTAGTGCAGTCTTGATCGAAAAAGCATGTTGTCTGGAATTCTCTTCTATTAGTTAGAAGCAGAAACGTTAACTGTTGTCTTTCGAGGTATAGTTTACGGAAGCCTAACGTCTACGTTCAACAACAACCACATATGTACGTCGCTCCGGTTATTCATTAAGGAGTCTCCCATAATATCTATATTCTTTTCTCGCGGAGGTAAATTTATTAATCTTCCAAACCTCATAAAGTATTTCGTACAAAAATAACCCCCAAAGAACCCCATCATGCATTACTTACTTTCAAATTTGTTTAGGTGTTTCTCCGATAGTGAACAACCATTTAATTTTCAAAAACAAATAAAAAACAAATATTACGATTAGACCTTCAAGAATTGAAAAAATATCGCGACAACAAATAAATATCAAACATATAAATTTGAAACTACTGATATCTATTTTTAATACTGAATAAAATCTTTGTCGAGGTAAAGTGGTAATAAACCTTTAAGTAACATAATTGGGTGTCGTTAAAATATTATCGCTAAAATATTATTGCTAAAATACTATCGTTGGATGCAAGTGAAATATTACCGCCACTTATACTAATCCAAAATATGCAGTTGCGAAAAATATACTAAAATTTTGGGAAGTATATTGGAGCCTTACTTCCATGTTAAAACATTCAAAAGACCGATACATGTACTTTTAAGGGTGGAAATGTTTAAGACAGGAAAGGTCAATTTGTGGCTACTAAATAAACTGCCAAAATGTACCCCCAAAACATACCCTAGTGTCCGCAAAAGTTTCACTGCCCTATGATCGAAAATTCAATTAGTTCGAAATATTATTGAAGACAAATATTGTCCCTGAATGGTGAAAGTACCTTACCATTCACTACCCTGTTTCCCAAAGCGGATACTGTGAAGCAAACGGCCTCAGTCGCACAAGCAAGATAACAAAAGGGTTTCGAAATTATTTTACTATTTCATACACAAATACTACAATATAGCGACTCGCTTTAAATTTGCTTTCAATTTTTTAGCACGATGTACGTCCTTGGAAATCGTAAGAGTGCATCCATCTTCAAATAGTAGACAACAAGTTTGTACAAATCACCAAATGCCCAAGTCGGCTTTCCGCAGAAGCAAAGCTATTCTTTATTCGCTACTTAGGGTGTTTGGTACTTTGTACCTTAACGAGCGATTTAATCAGCTTAATTGTAATACTTCCTAAAGCTTATTTTCATTAACAGAAGCTAAGGCATCTGTACTATATGTGGTATAGGACTTAAGGTAAATATGGTCTGCTGGACCTCTTTTTCATTTGCTTAAACATATCATGGAGCGCAGTTGCTTAAAACCTAGTATAATCCATGCCTTGTAAACGGGGCCAGGATATCTGCAAAAGGCTGTCGAAAAATCCCTATAACGATGCTTTTTCCTCCTCCCATTGAACTGCAAAAAAGGGAAATGGAATTACTAATTTTCCATATTCAGACTATCAAAACTCTCAAGTTTAAAAAATAACGGTGCATTTTACTACAAGAAGAGTCTATCGTAACACTTGTACTCAGATGGAAAGAGAACGGAGATGGAAGATTTTGTAAACACTGGGCAAGGAAAAACCATTCAACAAATTAAAGGCTTCTAATGATACATGTTCTATGAAATTCAAGGATAAAGTTTCCCACAAGGTTTTATTGAAGAGGCGAAAAAACAACGATTGCTCTTTGCACATATTCTCATTCATTTCTTTTTACTTTTCCACTAGAAAAGGCAGTTGTCTTGAAATAACTTTTACATACATTTTAATCTACTTATAATTTAATGCATAACATGTCAACATTAACGTATTCACCATGTTATCACTGCTATCATAACAGGCTTTATACTATAACCTCTCTGTATTCCTTTGTTTCGGGGATGAAGCATTAGTATTAAATTAAGTATTACACCGTTAATACTAATTAGGATTCCTTCAAATGACTGAATCTGCTATGCCGATGCCTTCATCCAGTTTTCATGGAATGCCAGGAATGAAATTTGAGCTTTCTTCTCTAAATCTGTCAAATCTTTTAGTGACGGAGCAAGTTCAGCAGTGTGATAGCGTCCTACGGCTCCTGTGAATGAAACAAAAACCAAAGGATGCATAGGAGAAGCATTCATACAAAAATATAGTATATGGTCAGTCATTAAATTTGAGCCAGTATTTAGTAGGTGGTCAATGTAGGACCCTAAACAAAGTCATATAAAAGGAAGTTACATTTTTACAACCATCAAAGCACTGCAAATGCAAGCCTGATAAATACATACATCTTCATAAAAGCTTTATATCCCGTAGAGGTTTCCTAAACATTGACCCTACAAGCTTTTTATTTTCAAAGTAACCAAAAAATATATATAGGTTTTCAGCCATAAACTATTTACTACTCTGAGTCGAGGGGGAAAGTCTTGGGATCTCTGCATTCCTAGCCAAAAACATAATAACACACTATTTAGAATGGAAAATGCTTGAATTATGTTGAGTAGATTCCATTGAAATGTGGCATCATTGATGATGGCTTCAGAATTTGCACCTAGTTAAAATTCAATTAAGCAACAAGCCACACCAGACTCTTATAATTTAACACTTGTTGAAATTAGCTCATTTTACACAACTATGCAATCACTAGTCACCTTATGAAAAGATAGCTCACTTTACCATAATCCTCATTTGTAACCTGTATTATTATATGTAGAATTATCTGCGCACTTACACTATTCAAGGCAGAGACAGAGAGCGAGCTTTAAAAAACAACACATCAAACAGCATGTTTCTGGCATCACTTAAATAAAACGTTAATAAACTCGTTGGGTTGTGTTTACTGTGTTAATACAGATAAAGCCCGAACCCTTAAATTCAAACTCAAATCTATGGTTTTGTCATAGACCCTTATTAGAAATTACCCCTGCATTTTATCTGATGGCCAAGTGTAAAATTACACGAGGTCGGAAAAAAGGTGATATAAAAAGCAGAGAGTAGGAAGATTTACTTCAAATCTTCAAATTCTTTAGGTTGTGTTGATTTTATCCAATGTTATTTGGTTTTGTAAAAGTAACTGGAGGAACTTAGCAAAATAAATTTAGTAAATAGTTCACTATCTAAAGATACCATAAAATCTACTTTGGTGAGACTTATTTCCAACGGATTTCAGCTTTCAGGGTATAATTCAATCATAAAAGATTGAATTACATACAAGAAGTTACAGTAATCCGAGAGAAAATCTTTTGGGATATGATCTTAGTGGTAAAAAAACTGTTGTCCAAACCTTTTAATTTTCGCCTTTCCCCATAAACTACTTTTCCATCAAATTCATTGACGGGTACTTTGATATCCCGTTCTATTGCGGTAATTGTCTCTCCGAGATGTTCCTCTATTGCACCAAGGTACTTGAAAATAAAAGACGATAAAACTGCATTAATAAAAAATGTCAAAAGGGCCACATTTTACTACCTGACTTAAAACAGTATTCAAAAACCATTGAAAGAACCAATATCAATATCAAAATAGTTATGTGTCATTGTCAGCAGAGCTGCGACAACCACATTACATGTGAGCAACATAAGAATAAAAGGTAGATTTCATAAAACCGCTTTTTCTCAGCCTGTCAGATATTTCGTGTGCCACCGGAACCACATTTATGAAATACATAAAGATGTACTAATGTAAGAAAATTAACAACAATAAAGCAATTACTGCTACAAAAACAACCATCACCTTAGTCAATGACACCAATTACTATACCATCATAATGATCTCCATGCTACTACCTATACCTCATAATAGTAAAAACATAAAGCAATCGCTTTTAGCTATACGCTGCATTATTGTCACATTGCTGCTATTCCAGTTTATGTGCAACCAGTACAGAAAATAACAATAGTGGTAAAGCAGTTCCCTTGAAGTACTTTACAAATAACTTATTTTGGTTAACAGTTTTTTCGCTGATTCCCACCGGAAGCGAGATGTCAGAGTCAAGATACAGGTTGTTGGATGCTTTATAAATGATGGATAAAAAGGAGGGAAACAACATGTAAAAATAACTATGCTTACACAATAAAAAGGCATTAAGTTTCAAAGGCTTAATTTATTAGTACTATCTATGACAATAAGGTAAGTAAGGTTCAAGTAGATCACAGCCGTTATTCAAAGGGCTTTCGCGCATGGCCCGCTTAGATACATTCTTATTACCTCTATTTCATTGTACCATATAGAGCATCCACCGTGTTCCACTAAGCGAGTGTTAAAACAATTCTTTCCTCTGCTGTCGCATTTATGATACCAAACCTAAAAGAACAGGAGGCAGCCTTAAAATCTATGTTAAATGAATGGCGCCACCTGAAAAGCTCTGCAAAGGGAATGAAGCAAAACTGTAGATCCTTCTGATGTTTTCCCAATGAAAACATACTGGTCTTTATTACTACAAATACTGAAGCCCTATTTACACAGTAAATAGTATTTATGGACAGAAGAGTAACAACATATGATAAGTTGTCGGGAGGGTGTAAACACTCAAATGTCCTGTCTCGCCAAATCTATATAACAGGTAATTACAAGTGACAGTACTATTACAAAAAGTTATGGTTTTGGAGGCTAAATAAAGCACTTGCAGCAACACTCAAGACAATATTGCAAAGACCTGCCTGAGTAATTTTATATCAGACTGGGTAAAACAACTTAAACAAAATTTTGTTACTGCATATTTAGAGAAGACATATTTCCAATCTTTAAAAAACAACGGAAAATCACTCCGACATGCCTCTGCCTTAAAGAGCAAGGTAGGGTTTTAGATGTTGCATTATATTATAAAGAAGTGACGGTGAAATCAAACAAACTACTCTGCCTTGGTAATTTTTGAAGTTAAGCGGTAATGCCTCAATTCGTAGTTGAAACGCCAAGAGCAGTATAGGCCGAGTGGCTTAAATCGACAGCTTACCATGCGAGAGGATTTCAATTTGTGCCTCAACCACGCCCCTAGAAATGTCCAATACGTTTCTCTGTTATTAGTGGCAGACTACTGAGCGTCTACATGCTTTCGGAGTTAGAATTGAGAGAGGAAAGAAAGCAATAAATAAAATATAATAAAATATTTAAAAAAGCCAAGAAGTAAATAAGAAAAGCAAACCTCTGCACTGAAGTGGTTCCCACTCTTGTTTGAGATCAAAGAAAAAAGAGTATTGGTTGAAAAACAAACACGAAGCATAATTACGTTTGCATTTACTTTCCAATTTTCAAAATTATTCTTGTTATCTTTACAAAAGAGCCTTTGGTATTGGTATTGGCAGAAAACGAAAAGAAAGCCTGTTTTTTCTAAAAAACATTTTCGCAGATACAATCTACGTATATCTGTGTGTAGATATATGCTTTTCCACTTAATCATCGGTATTTTATGAGCTGGGACTTATTAGTCTCTTTACAAAGCCATCTGGTAACCCATCACTTCTGCAGCTAATTATGAAATTGCATTTATATAATATTATATCAAACTAAAAAGGCTTAAAATGTCCAAAAGTAATGGATGCTAAATGGACTGCACCTGTTAAAGCCAGATTGTAAAAACTCCCTGAAAAAATATTTCAAGTATTAATGCAATAATTGTTTGTAATTCAGTACACCTACCCATTTGACCATACCACTTAATTCCTAATCAGGTTGACTCTTTATCATTAATTCAGAGATTGAGAAAATTCTGCACCAATAAGTCAGACAATAGATTACGTGTGTTTTTCAACCAACATTCCAATCAACCTAGTACGACAATTTATCGCAGGTTTATTTTCGACTTCAAAATTATTTTCCTGACCAGTAGTTCAAGGCTTAATGGATTCACTTGAAATCACAAGATGGGAAAATACTATACTTTTATGGCTTGTCAGTAAAAACTGTGATTTAAACCCAATTAAATTTTTTATTCAAAGTTTGTTTCAAAGTTGTAATTTCAAGTAAGTTCCTGAAATGGATTTAAGCAAAATAAAAGAATTCGACATTATTCTTAATTGTAAAAATTTTGCCATACGCCATGAAGAGCGTTGTCAGTGACTTATGGTAAAAGATCTGAATTCGACGCGACTAATACGACTGGTAACACAGGAGTGGACGCGACTAACACGACTGGTAACACAGGAGTGGAAGCGACTCGAGATCTCTTCTCTTCTCCCTCTGCCTAATTTTCTTTTTTGTATTTAGGTTATCTTCCAGTAGGCAAATATCATTTACGTCCACTTCGTACATATCGCACTAAGTCAGTGGGTCATGTTGGGTTGTCTTTTTCACAAATAGCTTTGCAGCGAGGGTGAATATTAAATTTCAGTCTCCTCCATTCCAACAGTTTGAAAAGCAAAATTTAACTGATTCTTCTTCTTAAGGTCCGTTAAAGTTGCAATGCATAAACTAAGGTAGTTTCTTCTGTTAATTTCAACACGTATCAAGCTCGCGTTAATCCAATTTGTCAACTCCAAAAAAAAGTACTGCAGGTATGCAAAAAAGGTCACAACTATGCAAATGACTACTGGAACTAAAGTGCAACTGGGTCTGTTTTTTAATATATCGTTGCCAGAATATTAGTCATAAAATAATATTGACACAATCACTTTCTAACATCCACCTTTTGTCAAATAGGCAAGTGATGTGAAGTAATCGTACCCACTGATATTTAAAAACAAAGATAACGTAGTTTTATCTCTCCTGTGTTTTAACTACTCAACACTGCAAATGATGCTTCAGTTCAAGTTTAACTGCAAACCTGAACGAGTATTTCACTACAGCGTACCTTATTCTCTACAAATATCTACAAATATCTACAAATACAAAAACAACTATTCGGCACTGTAAATGATACCATGCTTCGATTCAAGTCTACCTCCATACCTGAACCAGCATTGCACTACCACAAAAAACCTACAAAATTAGTTCCATACCTTTTCTTTGACCGAAGCGGCAAGGGAGATTGCGAGACCCATTCTTGGAAGGAATAAAAACAAAACCAATTATACATTATTACACATTATACAAGACCATGTTGATACCGATTTTCACCTACTGCTCGATAATCACTAGTTCTTGTACTGATACTGTCAAGAAAAGTTTTGAGAGGAGAGCTTTTCATATAATCTTCAAAAAGCGCTCTTACGAAGAAATAGATGCTATATCAATAAGAACTTTACAAAAACGTCGTACGTGTATTCAAGTTTTCAACTGTATCAATCATAATGTGTGCGAAAGTTTCAAAGGGTATTTCGAAGTTATNGGAAGGAATAAAAACAAAACCAATTATACATTATTACACATTATACAAGACCATGTTGATACCGATTTTCACCTACTGCTCGATAATCACTAGTTCTTGTACTGATACTGTCAAGAAAAGTTTTGAGAGGAAAGCTTTTCATATAATCTTCAAAAAGCGCTCTTACGAAGAAATAGATGCTATATCAATAAGAACTTTACAAAAACGTCGTACGTGTATTCAAGTTTTCAACTGTATCAATCATAATGTGTGCGAAAGTTTCAAAGGGTATTTCGAAGTTATGAAAAACAGGGCAAGAAATAAAGTAAAAATGTTAAGACTACCCCGTCTGAAACTGGAGTCTACGAAGAAAAGTTTTAAATTTCTTGGGGCAAAATTATATAATGAACTGCCGATTGAAGTTCGAAGTGCGACCTCGACAAAAGAATTTATAGTTTTATTGGACAAAGTTTTTATTATCATTAGTTTTTATTTTTTATGGGTTTTTTTAGTTTTTTTTAAAGTTTCTATCTAAATGAAGAATGATTTTATATTATTGTATATATCTAATTTTAGCTTCTAGATACAAATTAAACTGACAACTGTCCAAACTCTCAGGCGGGTTTAGCATATCACATACAATCTTCCAAGTTAAACTTCAGTGGATCAATCGAGGTTTTAATTTTTTTTGAGATTGCAGCTGTTTCACTAAAGCTTCTTCATGGCGATAACAGATCCTATAAATGATAAGGCATCCACTTCATCTCAAATTACAATAAAATGCCACCTGCCGTGAAAGCACCATAACCCTTTCCAAAGATTTTCTAACCGATTTTCATGATTGCCTTTTTAAAAAATTCAACAGCAATGACACTATGCACGTTTCTAATGCAAAAGATCACTTTGAAATGGGGTTTACATTCTTAAATACATAAAGATATTCTACAAATTTACCTCTCTGCCCTACCAACACGGCCAATTCGATGAATGTAGTTTGCTTTATCATCTGGCAATGTCACATTAATTACTAAAAAATAATCATGTAAAAAAGGAAGTGTAACAATCGAATAATAAGACACAGGAAACAAATATACAAATGACCAATCGTTGTTAATTCCGATAAAGTTCATACACGGTACAGTGACACATGTTACTTCCCTTTCCCGTAAACATGTCGTCATTAACATTGACTGTTGTGGTTGTTTGGTACAATCAGAGGTGAGACAGAAAATACCTTTGAAACCATGACAAAAGACGGTGGTTTGATTGGTAACAATACAATCTGGCAAAGATTGAGAGTAAAGTTATCCCCCAGTAACTACATGAAAAATATACAGGCTTCAAATGTGTCTTGGGATACGCCAATCAAAACGTTAAAACCAATGGTTACCAAAAAGGGGTTTATACAGAGGCTCCGGAAGAAAACATAAACCAACCTACTCTGCAATCTACTGTTCAAGAGATCTTTGAAATGGTGGCTGTCCTTCCAGAAGATATTACTGTAAAATTCGTCAACTGATGGTATTTAAGACGGCCAAATTCATTGCTTGAAAAAGAGTGTATGGCATAAGAGAGCATTTAAGGTAAAAAATGAAGCTGTTAAAAGATATTAATTATGGTTTATATCGCTACAATAAACCATAAGTTCCCAATTACGATCAGGAAATTTTTTTTACATATTTCTGTTTGCTGTATTATGACATATGACAACCGACTTTTTCGTTTAAAAAAATATTTTAATGTATTTTGATGATGATTGTATGGTAATAGTCCCTATTAACACTGATTAAACAGGTAACGGTGGTACTGTTGAATTCTCTTTACAGACCAGTTTGTGGTACAGTTTCACAAGTCATCATGTTCATATATGCAAACGTACCAAGGTATAAAGAGTAAAGTGCAGCATAAAGCTGAAACTAGGTTGCCGCTTAAAACCCCAGTTCAAGCGCATCATTGGCTTTAAAACAAGAACCGTTAATTCCCACTGAAAATATATGGTGGTTCACCAGCATCAGCAATATGGGGCTTTTAAAACAATTGCTAGTGTGCCACCCTGTCCGTCTCAAATTTCTGAACTCCAGTTCAACCAACACTCATCCTGACTTTGAAGCTTGGTCTCATAGCTTTCGTTGTTTAATTCCAACAAATAGTTTAAGCAGTTAAAGCCTGCCATAAGGGCTACACATAGTTGTCAGTCATGTTTTAATGCTATTGCCAGTGCCCCACACTGTACAGCGTACCAAACTCAAGACTACAAACTGGGAGCGTGGTGGTTGCTAATATTTAAATTGTCATCAATATCTGGTTATGAAAAAACATTTCAAGATCCCTGTCCGTATTTAGCAACCAAATCTTAATACGAACAACCTACAAACACTACATACTGCGCCTGCAGTTCTGCAGAAACCCTACTATTTATGCTGCAAGGGTGTAATTTTTTTGTCGAACATAGGTTACACTTTGTCAAACTCTCCTATCAATAGAACGATCCACACCCCTTACCTTGAAGCTTCTAGTGTTCGTCTGGTATTGCCATATGCCGTGCAACGATTCACAAACAACAAGATCTAACCCCTAACAAACCGTTTTTGTTACTTGCCTTTGTTTCCCATCCCTTTCAAGGAATGGAAAGAAGTTAAAGGCCAGCGGTACGCTCCATGTTCCATGCTTCATTCGAATATACATTTTTTTTACACCAAAGAGTTGCTTATCGAGCACCAAAAAATATTTCTCCACGCAAGAGTTCAACTTACCAAAGGGAATTCCCTTTACATCTATTCCACGAGCCGCAACGTCCGTGCAAATAAGAAACTTGGCACGCTTGTCCTGAAAAAACCCAAATAAGTAAGGATTTAGTCACTTAGAGTCAATGCAAAACTGAAAATTAATTAATCTTTTTATTTACTTATTTATTTATATATTTATTAAATTCCGTTTAAAAAACTAATACATCATTTTAGGTCCTGTAATGTATACAAAGAAATAAAAGTAGAAACCTAAAAAAGCTTAAATTCGCGAAAATAAATGGTGTATAAAAGGTTTACAGCACGTTTATAAAATTATATACCAATAAAAAGAGAGTGGGAAAACAGCAAAAAAATCCTGGTGGTGCTACAGCCACAAATCTCTGGAAAATATAAGTTTTGAGAATGCTGTTAAAAACTAAAAACACTTTCTCTTTTCAGAGAGTTTTCGGTATATCATTGTGTAGTTTCTCTCTAGGGTAAGAGAATGTTTCTCTACCAAGCTCGAGCCTGTGCACAGTATTTTGATCTCGTGTACGAAGAATGTACTCATAAGGGTCAAAACAGTATTTTATAGGGATACAAGTGTCACTTTTTGCGCAATTGCGCTGGCAGGATTTGGCAACTCTTTGATGGTTTATCGATGTGGCTTTTGTGTTGGTTTGACATCTAAAGATTATTCTCGAGGCACCGTCTTCAAATAAAGTGATCAACGATATTTGTGCCCGAGTTAAGGAAATTTTTACTAGATAGCAACATAGCAACATGGGTGCTATCATCATGTCAAAGGCCTTTTCTGCAGCTTCTATGGTTAAGGGTTAACGGACTCCCTGTAGCAAAGGAACGCACCCGCAAGTTTTCTTTATGTTGATTGGTTGATCAATCGGATTACTAAGGTAATTGTATGTGCCAGTGTTTTTAATGACGGGTATGGCGGTATTTCACTTTCAGTGGCTCGTTGATTTTGTTACGTTTCTTGGGCGTGGCAAAGAGGAGAGACTTTAAAATCTAAATCAAAATCATGATTTAGACAACCCTCAATTACAGATTTCTCTTTATGCGCAAAAAAAGACATGTCTTCTGCGAAAAAGATAATCGTTCATACAGGTGATATCGGGTCCGTTTATTCCGTGTTATTGTAGTTCGATCATTAATGTAGGATGACCAATTGTGTTGAAGACCAGCCTTGGGTCCAAGGAAACTGCTCCCACAAGCTTGCCGTTTTCAACTTCCTTTCTTTTATCTTTCAGGAACAACGTTGTAACGACTTCGGTTGATCTCCCTGCATGATATCCAAACTGGTTATTTGATAACAAATTGTTATCCTCCACGAATGTCTTTAGCTGACTATGTTTTTCGAGTATTTTTGCCATGATAGGGGGAACCGAGATTCGCCGATAATTTCCTTCACCATTGGTGCTTTCAGCCTTGGGAAAAGGTATCCTCTTTGCAACTTTTCAGTCTATTTCCCGTTTTGATTTCCGTGCCTTCTGTGAAATGTTATCCCGGCAAATCCATTTAACCCTCGGAGGGTATGTTCAGCCACGGAGTTGGCCTTCCCTTTATACGCTTTCTTACGAGTTGAGCATGCCAATTAAAAACGTTGGCATGCTGTAAAAGTGTTTTTGTAAATTCATCTACAGCTTTACGAACATTTATCGAGTTAAAGACAGGTGAAAAGTCTGTCTTTTCCAGGTCTCCTTGCAGTACCATTTGCATTGTGAATAAGTGCATGATGTGACATGCTTTTCTTTACACTTATATGGTTTTGCTCACGAACGCAAAAAATCATATCGTGATTGATGATAGAAAATAGCATTACACTTTTCCTTGCAATGTTTTCTTTGTTTGTCGCAATTACGTCAATTAGTGTTGAAGACTTTATTGTGATACGGGTAGGTTTGATGATAAGTTGTTGAAAGCCATTAAGTGTTAATGACATCACATCATTGTTGATGTTTGTGATGTAATCGGTATTGCGATCCGCGAGGATTATGATTTCTTTTAAATCCTTTGACATTGATGATAACTGCTCGTTAAAATATTCGTTTTTGAGTAATTTGATCCTTTTGGTGAACGGTAAAATGACTCAAGAAAAAGTTTCTTTCCTTTATTGATGATAAATTCAATCGACAAGCTTTTTAAGGATTCTCGCTCCACATTGGCTCTTCTTCTCCACTTTAATTATTGTTTAATGTAAATAGCTACTCCACTTCCAGAACCTGTCATTCTATCACGTAAACACTGCACTTATCTAAATTTGAGAAGAGATATGTTTCTGACAGTTTTAAAATGTTTATCTCGGGGTTTCGTCAAAGAGATCACAAATACCATTAAACAAAACAGACAATCCTTGAGTATTCAACTGAGCTATCTTTACGCCTCTTGTGGTACAAATATTTCTCACAATTGAGAAGTAACACCTCTCTGGACGCGTATATTTCTGGATATCCCTACAACTTGTCAGCAATAAACATGACAAGCTCTTTTCTAAGATAGCCAATTGGTTTGTTCTTTGTTTCTTCTTTTAAAGTGCAATAAACCACGTCCTCGGAATATCTCCTTTAACTCCAATATCAGAATTCGAAGTAATCTCAAAGCTATTGCTTTTAGTAAGAAATTCTCCCAAGTATAAAATAGAAAAAATAACTGACACGAGCATGAACACGTCCATACGAGCCGTCATGTTGTTGTCGTTTGGGTGATAGCCCACATCAAAGTAAACTAAATACAGATTTATAGTGTGGTCATAATTGTTTGAGTATTCAGCTACAATTTCTAAAGAAATAGTTTATTCAAAAAATTATCTGCAAAATCTGCATTCAAAATTTGCAAATTATGAAGTCCCATTTGCAGCAGGCAAACGACACTTCATAATCTAATAAGTATTCTCTGGCAAAGTACCACTTTTGATTAATGCCCCCTCAGATGGTAATTTTCAGTTCGGAAAGTCGTCGTATGTCTTAACACATATATAATGTAGCCACTCGCCTCCGAAGCCGGCGAAGAAATTTTAATGTCAAGAAGGCACACCAGTCCAAATACGACAACATAATTCCCTTTTCTATAAGAACGAATTCTGCATCTCCTGAGATACAAGATGGCCTATAGTATGAGGTAATCCTTTGATAAATTCCAAGGTCAAATCAATTGTATAGATGAATTCAAGGAAAGACCATGAGAAAGTTTGATCAAACAAAAAAACAAACACGTTTTTTAAGTAATTCAACTGTCTTATCATGCTGTCCGATAACCTACGACTCATGTAAATGCGAGAACAATAGGTATTCAGCTACCAATCAAAAGAGAAAGCTTCTTCTTGCCAGGTTCAAATGTTAGATGCCACTTTCAAGACAATTTCTCAGAAGGCTAAAGGTCGACCTACATGTTGACAGCAAATTTCAACTGTGCCGTGGGACAGGGATTGCCAGGAAAACCAGAATAAACAGTAGTATCACCAGCGTAAACGTTAATGAATTACTAAAAATCATTAAAAGGAAAATTAATGCCAAAGGGAAAAATATATGGAACAAGATCAGAGCCTTGGGAAACACCAAAGTTGGTGGAAATTTTTAAAAAAGTATCCCTGTGCAAAATAGCGAAAAAGAAACGACCAGAACGGAATTTTCAACTAATGTCAACTTAAATCAACTTACGGAGCAAAACAGAATGCCATACATTGTCAAAGTCCTTGGATATACCAGTAGCTAAGCCCCAACCACCTCCATAATTTGGTGGATAGATCTGCGATAACAGTAGGTTAGCAGTATAACAAGAATTGCAAAAGCCATATTGAGTATCAACAAAAAATTTAAACTCTCAAAAAAATCACTAACCTGTTCTTCACGAGCTAAAATTGAAGAAACTAAGAAGAGACTAGCCAAACTTTATTTTCTTGGATCGGAAGATTCACCGTCATTAATAAAAACAAGAACACCAGATACCTTCTCGGGTGATAAAACATTAGACTCCAAAAGGTAATGGCTGGTCAGCTGAAAGACCAAAGAAGACATCTAAGGTGATACAACATCAAGTCAACTACATCTATGCTGTGATGGCCAGTTGCCTTGCACTGATGAACTGCAAAGTACAGTTAATTTTGGAGTTCCCTTTATAGAATTTGTGCACGAAGTTAAGTTTTACTTTTACTTAGTTTAACTAAGTTCTACTAATAAGCTGCTTAATTTCAAGCGCTTTTTTCGTTATATGTCCATTTCCAGCCCGTATTTTTAAACAGCACATATGAGAGTTGTGGCTAAATCCGTTCTTTTACTACTGCACTATGAGATTAATCAAACCGTTACCTTAAAAGCCTGTAAATTTGCCTGCCTTTCCTTTGGTGAACGATCACTATGTAGGCAAACACAAGCGAATTTGCTTGTTCTTGGATCTAAAAAATTAACAAAAATAACCATTATAGAGCTATCGTGCTGCTATCCTTAATCCTTAGCAGGTTACATATTATGTAAATATTGGCGAGTACTTATTTAGTGTACAGAATATTTTAGAGTATTGATAGGAGACAACTGTTAATGTGAGTTACTCTAAATCATAACGCTGATTTAGGAAACATTAAGGCTCCATGTCCTCTGCCCACTGCTAATGGTACATGGAGTTACTTACATGAACATACATTGTATAATCTAACTGTTATTTGCTAAACTTATCAATGATTGACAAAATATTTCCGTTAGTTCCTTAGAGCCTCCATGACAATAGTAAAAGAAAGGTAATAAAAGGGTACATTCACTTCGATTATATAGTATCTTTAAAAATATGTTCTTGCACATGAAATGCAAGTTGAAAATTGCAGGTAACACAATCAATCAGAGGGATTTCTCGGATCTCTTATCACAAAACATAATGTATCTGACTCCAAATCAAAACGAGGATAGCCAAAAATATCTTTTATAAAAAGGCATTTTATAGACTGGATAACAAGTATAAAAAACTGTTATAAATTCCTTGTCTGTTCTCCTATACAGAACACTTACGATCACATAGAGGCATGGTGTACATACCATGATGCATGTTAACTTTTAAAACCACTCTGCAGAAACTACAATTTTCCAAACCCAAAGATGTGAATCAAGTAAAATCAGATTTGAAAATGGAAAGCAAGGCACAAGAAGCACAAGTAGGAGCGAAATATGTACTCTGGGGTGTGGATTGGTGCCATTACAGCAACTGTTGCAAGCTAGAAATGCCAATAAAAAAAGTAGAATCCAGAATTTCCGACAGCTGGGCATAGAATATGTCAATGCAGCAAAGGTGAAAGAGGAACAGGAAGAAATGAGGGGTTGCGGTAAAGAAATGGAGATTATCCACATCCAAACCCGTTTTTCTCTTTAACACCCACAGTGTGATATATATAAGAAAGCAAATCTCAATTTACTAGCCTTTTACTAAACATATTTTTACCAAGATAAGGCCTCCAAAGGGCAATAATTAGGTAATCACCTCTGCTCATCAAACGCACTTTTCCATTTAAATTTATTGTAATTACCCAACAGTGAATAAGCCCTCTTTTTTGAAAAATAGAAATGCTTTCGGTCTATCAAAAGAGTACATTATACATTATTTCCAAGTGTCTATATTCGGGTGCAATTCCTACGTATTGTCATGAACTCTGATTAAAGCCATATTTGCAATAGCAGGGCAAAATACAGTCCATTTGAATTTTCAGCAAATGTAAAAGAAAAATAAGTAAATGGCACCAAATATTTGAAGATGCACGGTCGATTAGTTGGTGCACCAGTGCTAGACCAAAGTAGCTTTTGCTGTATAATAGCTATTTGTAACATACATTTCATTGGATTTTTTTCTATATTACTGTACAGGATTCTCTGTTTTGATTGATTGATTGATTGATTTATTTAATTAATTTATTTATGAAAAATCTTTATTCAGAATAGAAACATTTCAGCGTTACATATACTGCTATTAGTATGCGTCCTGAATCCAAATATTCAAAAAAATTAAAAAGGAAAAATGTAAGTGATTAAACAATCAGTACTTACACATTAAAATAATCGATACAAAATTTTTTATTTACATTACTACCACTAATAGTAGTAATGAATTTACCATTAATAGTAGTGGTGACTTTACCATTAATAGTAGTGGTGACTTTACCATTAATAGTTGTGGTGACAGCATGAAAAGATGTGTTACCACTTTTGTAGTATTTAGGTTACATAATTTTGAGAAAACATATACAAGTTTAAATATTAACCAGATACGAAAAAAATATAGGAAAACAAAGTAAAAACATTAAAAATAATGATATGTACGTCAAAAATCATCTAAAGAAAGTTTTTCTTAAAATGATTCCGCCTTCTGTTATGAAACAGTCACTTGGCTCCAATTCCTGACTAAAGTGTAATTTTGTTCAAATTATTTCTATTCTATCTAGAATGGGCATTTATACAAAGTTCAATTAACAAAACAAATAGAGAAAATTTAGGATTTTTAAAGTAGGATGGCAACTGTAGTGATAATTCTTTCTTTGTCCAATATCAATGGTTTTCTTTAATATTTGGGTTTGAATTTTGTCTTTCTACAGGAGGAGCAACAGTTTGTTGACACTACTTTGTTAAGCATCATTGTTCAGGCAACGTAAAATTGATAAATCCTTCAGATACTAGACATCAAAGAACTGGTCTTGAAACTATAAAAAGGACCTTGTGACATCAAATAAGCTCAAATGTGTTATGTCATATAAGCTTTGTCTACGAATACTGAAATTAAATGGCAAACTTTTAAGGTCTATAATGGAGCCAAGCTGTACAAATTAACTGCAATATGATGAAAGTACGTTTAATACTTAAATTAAATATTGCAAAAATACAACTGCCTCTACTATGTCTATTCACGCCTTCAAAAACTACTTTGGACATGAGGGGGGGGGGGGGAAGAGTAGAATCGGACAGAAGACAGAAAAGGTCAATGCGAATGAAACCCAGAGCAGAAGAACAAACATGTCTCGTGGATGGTGTCAAAAGAAAGGAGGTCAATTGCTTTTTTAAAAGGAGGCGCGGGGAAGTCCAAGAAAAGCAGGATACATTATGTTACAAAAACATTACCCCCATATTACTTTTAACAATAACGATTATGTATCTACAAAATGTAGTGTTTATGGAGGTAAATTAAAAAATACCATGTAATTGTTGGGTTCAGGTGAGAATAACACAAATATCAAATACTTGTACACCATACAACTGTCGCATTAAAAAAAAATTTGGAATAGCAATATTTGATATGCTCACCAACCACAACAGGCCTAACAAAGTCAGTTAAGAGCATGGTATCTTCATTACAAGTAACGCTAAATTAAACTTCACAAGTGCAATCTAAAAATCCAAATTTGAATCACTTTTTTAGTAGAACCAATAACTGACTTCCTATCAACAATTCGGTAGGAGTGTAATTATATTTTTTTTCAGATTGGCACTGGCCGGTGTAATTAAATTTTAGTACCGCAATGTACCCAATTTACTATAAAAAACTGAAGGCAATTCCGTTTGTTACACTAAGACAGTAGGTCATTTTGTCAAAATATGCACAATTTTTTAAAAGTTTAACTTATATATATAGTTATAGTAGAGCCTGTGATTGCAAATATAACGTTATCAGCGTAGCGTCAAGGTTTTCGTCTTTTCGGTACCGCAAGATGTACGAAAAACATCTGTTGATTCGAAACATTAGTTAATAAGTTCATTGTTATACAACAAACTATTGTTGGCAATGGGGGCTCGTGTTATTATACCAAGACATAGTTATAAAAACTGCTCACCTCCATTCAAACAAACAGTTAAACTGGAACGATCTCCTGATCTGTGCTGTAACAGCTAGCATATCTTAAAACGTTACCTGCAGAATTCCCATATTAGAACACCTCTACTTTATAATCCTAACTTTTCAAATTATTTAAACAGTTGCTTCTAATATCATTTAATCGATTAGTCAACGGCGTATTGTTCACTAAATGAACAAGTTCCTGAAACAATAAGATCCTGATAACTTCAAAACTCCACTTCCTTTCACTGAAACTACTTTCATAAGCCCTGAAACCTTTACCACTGGCTAAGTCAAACATCATTAAAAATATAAAACAAACCATGAAAAATTTCCTTTCACTAATCCAACTTTTGACATATATTTCTAGTTTGAAGAAACTCTTTTAAACCCGTTGAGTCGTTTACTTTTCTATTGTATAATCCCGAAGAACGTTTAGTATTAATTATTTCACGCCAGTTAAAACGTCGATTCAGGGGTACAAAACCCACAAATACTCTTCCTCTTTCTTATAATATTACCTTTTAAAACATCATTACCCTTCAATTCACTGCAACATCACGTTTATCGAAATCTGCACATGTTCTTTCCTTTCGTTAAAATGATATCTGTTAAAAAATCCTTAAAGGAACGAGAAACTCTTAACACTTGCAATACTTACTTCCTCCACCTTTTTCAACCAGGTACCTTTCCATATTATCACAATCCAGTTTTGTCCTGCAAAATATTATGGCTTGTTCATTATACATTTTGTGCTCTGTTATAGCTCTGACCAAATACTCAGCCTTTAAAATCTTTACTGCCTCTGAAAGGGTTTCTGGGGAAAAAAAGAATGCTACCTCAGATTACATGAAAATGTTCTGGCTGAAAGCGTATACTATAGTGAAACAAAAACGGAGTATTTTATTCGGACTGGGGTATACTCAATCCCACAGTCTCAACATGTTCAAATGTGAAAAAGTAAAACGAATGTATTCCTTAATCCTAAACCCTATAAATAATTAATATATAATTACTAAATACTAATAATTACTAAAGTTTTACCTAAAGAGGAACCAAAGAGACTTTGGTAATGAGACCATATGATAATAAAACTTCAACATCAGCCAAAAAGTGGTTGATAGCTGGTTGACAAAGCAAACAACGTATATCGAAAAAAAATAAGAAAAAAAATATAGTCAAACACCAAACGGAAAACAAACCTGGCGATGAACTACTTGGATGTATATTGTCTTGTGAATGAATACCATCGGTCTACAAATGAAAAAGCAATAATAGTGAAATAAGAGTGGATTGAATAAAGTTTGGTAGTTACCTGACATAGGCAGTGCATATGCTAATAACTACAAGAGACGATCTCCTGCGAATATTGAAAAAGGCAGAATTTTCTCATTCATCAATCAATCAATCAATCAATCAATCAATCAATCTATTTATCCATCTATCGATTGATCTATCCATCTATCTATCAATCTACCTGTTATTTATACAATTATCTATATACCTATATAAAGCGTACATATAAATAGACGCATATATATATATATATTTATATATATATACACATAAACACATAGTGACAGAGTGAGGCAAAGATCGACAGCAATATACAAGGGCTTAGGTCTGAGACAATACATTGGAGTATAAAGTTTCTTCATCAATTTTCTGATCATACCACCAATAATATGCAGTTGATTACCAATCAGTTCTTATTAATAAGCTTCCTACTAAAATATACTTGTGAATGATGGACGTGTTACTCTTACATTATTAGCGAAGATTTTGGTCTTACCAATATCTTTTCTAAAACTTCAAATTCAACCCTGCAGTTACTTTTACTACAAACCGTTTTGGTCTTTACTATTCTACTATTCCCTGCGCTGAGCAAATGGCAAACTGGTTTTCAATATTGCTTAGTCACATTGTAATCACCCGCAATTCACAACTGCACAGTCAATCCTCGGAAGATTGCTGGCCTACTTTTACTGCAGGACTTCGTTAACAGAATTAACATTATGTTCAACAAATGAGTCGCTAATGTGAACACATATCCTCTACCGCCGTCCGGTTTCAAAAACCGGCAAAGTTCAGTAACATTTTCCGAACACAAAACGATTACAATGCGGATAAAATCGCATTCAGAACGGTAAAAAACACACGATCCATAAAAATTCCCATTACCACACACCAACCTCTGATCCGTCGTAAACTCTCTTAACTTCAATTATTTGCTGCTATTTTCTTGAACTTTGTTCTTACTTTGATATCCCACAAGAATCGGTAACTTATCTTACTAAAGAAAGCATGCGTGTTTGTATGTAATTCTGGCTGCAGATTTTGATAAATCCTAGCCGAAAATTAATACTAGATAGGTAAAACACTACCACTAAAAATCACAATTTCGTTCTAACAAACAAAGCAGAGTTATGTAAACAACACACCACACAAAATAGCTTACCCTAACCCGCTGCTTTAGTGTCTGCCATGATTTATCTTGATTAGGATCAACGTAACAAACCTAATAACATGAAAGAAAATATATTTTGACAGATAAGTACAGTTTATCGCCACTATTGTTAGTAACACTAAAACCTTCTGAAAGTCATCGTGATTTCAAACATCGTGAATTTGTTACATCAACCAAAATTGCTCTGGTATGAACAGCGATACTCAACAGTTAAACCCCCCCCCCCCCAAAAAAAAACCCCACAACAAACAAACAAAGAATGAGACTTTTTACGAAAATGTTTAGTGAATATACTTGAATATCCAAACAATGTACTGGCAAACACGCCGTGAAGCTGAGGATCTGCATCGAATTGTTCAGTAATTGAGTTACTGGGTAAAACAAGTTCTCAAATGTTGCTAAAGCTAATGTGTGTAACTTATACAATACAAAATCTTCCTGTAATGTTGAATAGGAGTGATGAACATCATCCACTAGTATGCAAGTATATCTCTGCACTTCTTACAGAAAGTGAAGTATATATCTTCCTAATATATCTTCCTAATGTGTGACTGTATCGCTACTAAAAAGGGGTCAAATATGACAGAGTCCCGTGATTAGCAAGTAGAATATTAACCACACTTACAACATGATGTACCGTATCAGGAACCGTATCTTGACCTTTAAGATCAATCCACGTAGGAAAATTCATTATCTTTTCCTGTATTAAAAAAGGAAGATGCAATGAGCCATATATTAAATGTTGACAATGAGAAGCATCGTGAAAATTCTTAACATGAGGGTATAATATCGCTTACTTTTCAAAATTCGAAATCCGAAGGTCTAACTGAGTATTATAGCTACTCATAAGCAAAATTACATTATTGTGATATTCCGAGTAACCAAAAACACTGCAAATTGCTTCACAAAATTATCGCATGTTGTATTTAAAGCTCCATCTATTACATAACAAAAAGGAAGGAACGTTCGGTCGATAATTTAAGGAAACATGTTACTTCCCTGAAATTCAAACAACTGGTAAATCAAGTAAAATTAGATTTCGCACACTCAATTAAAATGGAGTATTTGTAGTGGCTAGTCGATGTCTGTAAACGTATTTGTCGGTACAAGCATTCTAAAGCATAACAAGAAGCAATGCTCTCAATGCAACACTATGTCAAACTGATTATGGTTCAATACCTTTTTACTTCTCCAGGAGAAAAAACCCAACCAGGCTTAAAACTTTTATTTCATGTTTTTTAGGAACTACGTTTCATTTGATACTTCGCTCGAAAAGTAACTCATCATCAGGCTACCAAAGTGACTAGGTACGGCAGTTTTATACCTTGACAGTGCGGACCTACGTGCAGACAGGGATTTCGAGGAGTGGCGCCAGACCCAAATGGTATTTGTTGTGTTTCTTTCTTTAGTACTCAAGGCTATATTTCTGGAAGGGTGTAGGATATACTGTTGATGTGATTGCTGTGCTGTATGGAATGGATTGTCTCTTTTATTTTTCTTCTTGTTGTGTTGATTTCATTGTCTATAATCCTTTTATTTTCCCTGTCNGTTTTCGGTACATAGTGTAAATTTTTGGTCTTCCAATTCGCAATTGACATTGTCGACAAAACTATAATATTTCTGCAGAGCTCACACATATAAACCAAGAAAACTCCACTCGTGGAAATATAAGCAATCTTCAAAAGATCTGGGAAAGACTACTGCCTCTTTCACACGCCAAAAAATACTTTTCAATTCATTTAAATGTCATACCATGGCAAATAATTACTTATCACCCATACAAGAAAAACCATACAAAACTACCAAAATAACATTTAGTTATTCTTACAATCGGGAAACTGCTTTGTATCAGAATCATCTCTCTTTCCAAAAACCGAATTAGAACATTTAGACTTGGATATAAAGTTTTATTCAAAATACAACAAAGGGAAGAAACGTTAAATTCGTCAGAAATAGTAAAAGTAAACTTCAGAAGCCTTCTTTGAATGTTAATTCAATATTTCACAAATACAAAAACTTCCTTTTCCACGACCTTCTATTAATTACTTCAAATGTATTTCTATACAGAAATCGAAATATCACCGATTGAAGCCTTTACTACTTTATCGAAATTGCAGTTCAGTCTATGGCCTCGGATTTGTGTACTTGCTATGTTGTTACCCAATACTGCAAAAGTAAGAGAAGTATACTACAACCAAACCCAAAGAATGGGGCGATACTTAAGCTATGATGTCAACATCTGTTATAGAAAGTATTTTATCATTTCAGTTTTAATATCCTATTCACCTTTTATCCACAACAACCCACTACCCTCTTCAAAGAATGAGATTTTAAGGAAAATATTATGAGATTTGGGTGTTGATAGCCAAATATCCTTACTTCACCTGCAGCCTCTTATAAGTTTCCTGCCGACCTCAACCCTGGATAAAGGAAGGAGGTTAAGTTTGGGCCGACAACCCCACCTCGTAGATAAATTCCCGTCACAGATACCAACACCAGACATCTCATTTTAACTCATGGTAACGGGGAAACATGGCAGAAGACTGAGCAAACAACGGATGACAGCCAAACCAAACAGGCAATGCAAAATTCTACTTATGTAGATATCAAAGTACGACCTGCTGGACCGTCCCCTACCCCTTCCCTCGCCAAATAAATCCAACAACAACAGAAAGCAGCTACTGTCTTAAGTGGGGATAAAAAGCATGCTTAAACAACTAAATGATGGGAAGAGCTAGAACATTTTTTGAAATGCAGTATCTAAAATAAGTAAAATAAACTACCGCGTTTTCGATATTTCAATTTTCATATGAAATATCGAAAAAGTACCACAAGATGTCAGAATTTTATAATGTCATGAGTCGTACGTTTTTTAGGAACTACGTTTCATTTGATACTTCGCTCGAAAAGTAACTCATCATCAGGCTACCAAAGTGACTAGGTACGGCAGTTTTATACCTTGACAGTGCGGACCTACGTGCAGACAGGGATTTCGAGGAGTGGCGCCAGACCCAAATGGTATTTGTTGTGTTTCTTTCTTTAGTACTGAAGGCTATATTTCTGGAAGGGTGTAGGATATACTGTTGATGTGATTGCTGTGCTGTATGGAATGGATTNGCAAAATTCTACTTATGTAGATATCAAAGTACGACCTGCTGGACCGTCCCCTACCCCTTCCCTCGCCAAATAAATCCAACAACAACAGAAAGCAGCTACTGTCTTAAGTGGGGATAAAAAGCATGCTTAAACAACTAAATGATGGGAAGAGCTAGAACATTTTTTGAAATGCAGTATCTAAAATAAGTAAAATAAACTACCGCGTTTTCGATATTTCAATTTTCATATGAAATATCGAAAAAGTACCACAAGATGTCAGAATTTTATCATGTCATGAGTCGTACGTTTTTTAGGAACTACGTTTCATTTGATACTTCGCTCGAAAAGTAACTCATCATCAGGCTACCAAAGTGACTAGGTACGGCAGTTTTATACCTTGACAGTGCGGACCTACGTGCAGACAGGGATTTCGAGGAGTGGCGCCAGACCCAAATGGTATTTGTTGTGTTTCTTTCTTTAGTACTCAAGGCTATATTTCTGGAAGGGTGTAGGATATACTGTTGATGTGATTGCTGTGCTGTATGGAATGGATTGTCTCTTTTATTTTTCTTCTTGTTGTGTTGATTTCCTTGTCTATAATCCTTTTATTTTCCCTGTCAAACGTGTGAACTTGTGTTCAGTAGTGCTCTCTTGTGTTCTTTCAGATAGCGCAAATCTACTTATTCAGTTAAGGCGGACGACACCTTTTCATCAAAGACGCCTTATAGAAGTTCTCTAAAAGAAAATGACGACTAAGTCATGTCATTAATATGAAGGTTATCAGCATCTTCAGGAAACTCTCTATGGAGAATCCGCTCTTGGCTAACAGGAGGCTGGTCGTCCTATAACGGGTAGGGCTGCTTCACGAAAGGCAGAAGGTGCTTTAAAATAACTGGCAACTGATAAATATGAAAGCAGTGCTTGAGAAGTGTAGTACGTCCCCTTGAGGTGTCATCCCAGGCGTAGGGCTTGCCATCGTTACAAATGGCATGAATGATGAAACTGGTAACGACAATAGAAAATTGAATAATTGACGCATTAAACAGTAGCCACTCAAGACTTTGCCTAAACCTTCCAATGTAACTACTATTGTTATTATTTTAGTGTATTCAATTTTCCTTTCTTTTACCCACATCCTTTATAAAGTATTTAATCGAAGTCATATTTTTGTGTATCATCAGTATTGCAGAGGTAAAATGCACCACAAAACGAAAGAAAAGGTTAGAGTCGTAACTTACATTGCTCCCAAGTCTTATAAAAAGAAAGCAAGGTATAACAAAGCATAAAATTCATCACCATAGGAAAACCTATAAATATAAAATACTTAAATTTACTATGAAAACCAATGTGCAATGATAGGAATATGATCACTGTGACTGTACAATATATGAAAGCTGTCCTAAGATATATTAAGCCTGGCATATGGAATACTATTATTGGATATAGATATCAAGGGATTTTGGTCAAAACGGCTGCTTATCATTTTCATGATGCCTGTGTTGTTTAACAAACATGCAAACGTCTAGTCCTTTTTATCACTGTAGAACTTATAGTGTATTACCTCATCCAAGAATACAAAATATATTTACATGGTGTTTCAAAAGTGTAGTTGTGCATAGGAATAAAAGGGCATTACTTACAGCAAGTCTCTTAACATCAAAATTGTGCAGTGTTGCCGAACAAATAACCATCTATAATAAAAAATACAGATAAATATTAGCAAAAAAATTAATCAACGCCAAACATAATAAAAAATTCGACAGGCAAATCTTTGAAGCATATCATACAAGCCAATATAAAATAGGTGGGTCGTGGTCAATAAATTTTAAGGTAGCCAACCAGAAGCTCTATTGTTTAGAAAGAAAGTTACTGTACCCTGTAGATTGGATCTATTTTAATGGCTAAGGGCGTGAAAAAAGGTTCCTTAAGCGCCAAAAGACTTTAAAACCAGATCAATACAATAGTAAATATGCCATATTTATGATGCAAGGTACGACAGGAAATTAAAAATAGCTTTGGCACTCCTAGGATGCATATAAAGCTTAATTCCTTTGGTTTACTGGCATGAAAATCTTCCAAGATTTAATGTTCTATGGTACCGGGGATATCCCTGGTGCGCGAACGCACCCCAAGCTCAATTTTACTACCCTAAAAACCAGATGCGTGTTTATTATTCTAAACCAGGATTTCTAAATTTCCATCTGAAATGAAAAATGCCTTTGAAGCTCAAAAATATACTAGGTTTCTTAAATATGTATGTTATCAGTAGCTTTCTGATCTTCTCGTAACTGTGCCTAAGCGCAAGCAATTTACTTCCAGTCTTCACAACAAATATGATGAATATTACTTTACTTAGACATATGTTGTTTAAAGATTGATAGTCATTATTCTTGAGAAGAACAATTGTGCACTTTCCCCCTATTTCATAATTCTGTAGGAGTTCATCAATGGGAAGTGACTCGACAATTCTCAAAACACCACCTGCCCCCTGTATTTTCCTTACGCCCCTGCCAGTAATAGTGACGTGAAAATATGACAATTGTGAATTGTGGTTGTCAGTGCTATCTCCTTTATGAGTAAATAACGGCCGTTAATGTAAACTATATGAAATAAACAGTAGTACGCAAACGCCAAGTTACCTTGAGTTTCATGCTTTACATAACCACCAACTAAGATGCAAAAGAATCTACTTAGCTTTCACATATACTTGTAAAAGCTCTTACAACTGGTAGTTGACTTAAGGCAATAGTCTGAAGACTAGGGCTTGTAATAATATTTTACCGCTTGCTATCTAAAACAAATATATTTTTATCACGGCATTTACACACAAGAGAACCAAACATCAACTCCTCTTCTTCAGTGTTTCTCTGGAAATGACAAAGAAGGGGATTGCCTGTCAGGGTTACGCAAGGTAAAGAGTTGGTGGACCCCATGCAAGTACGGCACCTGAGAAGACCTGACTGGAACCTTGAATACAGAGAGCCTGGTGGGGCAACGGTAAAGCTACGAATAACCAACACCTCAAGTATTAAATTTAACAGATTATATAAACCAAACCATGACTACAATATATTTATGGCCATGATGTTATTGACATTTTGTACAGGTGGTACTTTTTTCGCTGGGTCTTAATTTCCAGAACAATAAAAAAGGCGCCTCCTCTATCTTTCTCTGGTTTAAGTATCAGATTAAGACATTTTGTAATGGCATTGATGTCTTAAGATTGTTTTTACTAGGCTCCTCATAATCTTTTCGGACCTGGTCTTCTTTCCTACAATGTTTTCTACCCAATTTTCTCTTACCATTCGTTATACTTCAGTGTTGCAGTGTCCATAAAGTAACATCTGTACTACTGGGTGAGAGCTCGTGGTTTTCAGTCCTCTACATTTTAAAATCTTCTGCAGCATTATATCAAGAAATCATTTTGTCCTTATTTTAAGGAAAGGAGCATTGCTTTTCGTTAATTCTGAGTAACCTCTTTCTATACGTTGAACCAAACCTCATGTGGTTCTTCACTCGTCCCGAACTTTTAGACCAACCCTCGGTCAAGCCTTTTGACCCCAGGCCCTATTGATGACAATTTAACGATAACCCATGCCCCGAGTACCTCAGCTACCACATGGAAGGTCATCCCCATGGTTAACGGCGAGAAAACGATGCACATTTCCTAATTAGCTCGGACACATAGTCACAGTTCATTGTTGACCAGTCACGTCTGACGTCCTTCACGATTGTTTAAAAGAGAAAATACTAATTGTAAAAATAAGATTAAATGACCACATATTCCGATAGTATAAGGTTTATTAATGAGTACCTAATATTCCGTAATTTCCTTGATGCTTCTGAAAACGCATTTCAATTATAGTGTTACAAACTTTCGAGCAACAAAATATCCAGACCAACGTTTCAATAAATGACATACCGCTCTCGTGGTTACAATGTTGTTAACAGTTAGGCAATGTAACCAAGCAACATAACAGCTGACATTTTGCTATAGTATCACTGTGATTATGACGAAAACCTATTCACTCACTTGTAATCGTTTGCCATCAGCAGCAATTTTAGGGCATCGGTTGTAAATCCTTAAAATAAGATCTTGTTGACCTTGTGCAAGTAAGCCATCCTGTATTAAAAAGACACAAACATCAAGAAAAATGCAACACACATTAACATAAATTACCAAATTATTAGCGATGTTTCTCTCCAAATCTTAAACATACTCCTCTTGAAAATACAATCCTTATAAGTAAGGAGGGAAGGGGGGAAGAAAAAAGTTTTACGCAATGTCCAATTTTGCATACGCCCTTCCATTACTCCTTCTTAAACTCCGCCTGATGAATAAAAAATTAAATCTGACTAAATCCTATATTTTTGATGCTGGTATATCTTTATTCAAATTTTGACACTCACCACCTAAAGAATTAGTTGAGACGAGGAAATCGGTCTTTAAAAGTAAGAAAGCAAGGTCCGCGATATTTTTACTGACATCATTGACCTTCCTGTCACTGATATCCTTTCTACGGTACAATTCCATGAGTGCAAGAGGCAATTACGAAGTCTCTGGTTAAACTTTAACTTTGGGTATTGTTTCCTTTAACAAATAGCATTTGTGATGTTTGTCACTATGCTTAGGGCCAGTAAAAGGGTTCTATTCTCAAAGTTCTGTCTAAATCAAAAATATCAAAATAAATGTTACCAAAATAACACCTTTACAGGAAGAATTTTCGTCGTATTTAAAGAAAAACATGGGTTTCAATGTTTCCTAAATTCTTTTAATTGTGTAAGTAGGAATTATTTCAATATGGAACTAACGTGTGCTGATATAATTAAGGGAGCACCTCTGTTTCTTGTCTCAATAAAATACTGTCTATAACCCTATCCAAAGTAAGTCTGGATCAGTACTTTTGCCTATTCTGTGCCGAAAGATAAACGATAAAAAAGCGATTTCGTTTAGAAAAAGAATCACAGAGTGTGACTAACATTTGTCGAAGTTTTGCCAGAAATTTACAAGCTCCTTAGAAGGGTTTACGATGCCCTGATTCCGCTCCCTTAGTTCCTTTTCCCTCCTGCGCAAATAATGTAATGCCTTTCACTTGACGGGTAAACAATACTATAAGTTAGCTGAGCGTTCATGAACGAAGAGAGCAAGTGATATAGCCTGAGATTAAAGCCCTGGAGTTTATTTAAATACAACTCAAACATGGATCACTTACTGCTTCGTCCAAAATGAAAAACCTGACCTATAAAAAAGAACAAAAAAACAGAATGTGTAATACTCATACTACGACTAAAAGGTCAGTCTGTGTCTGTCCATGTGTGCAAAGTTTAAGGGTCTATGTACCCGTCTGTCTCTGTACACATATATTACGCATGTGTAAACGCAATAAGGCTGCACAAGCGGAAAATGTTGTATATTTTTCCTCTTTAAAAAATATTGCCCGTAACAGGTTCATCGAAAAGAAACAACCACTATAACATCTTCCGCGAAGTGATACAGATGTCCCTTTGAATTCGACCTGAAAATATTGCAGTATTACGTTACCAACAACATATTGGAAATATATACAAAGCAATTAAAAAAAGTGTATAAAACGGAAGAACTCGCTTCTCAGTGACTTACTGTAAAAATGAGTACATACAGAAAGCACGCACTCAAGTAAGTCCGGAATTAGTATGAGTGAGTGAATGACTAAACGTGGGTCAGTCGCTGGACAGAGAGAGAGGAGAGGAAAAGAGAGGAAAAGAGAGGAGAGGGAGAGAGAGAGGAGAGAGAGAGAGGAGAGGAGAGCGAGAGGGA
>RDPX01000266.1:11504-46504 GCA_003991215.1 Morbakka virulenta
CTCTCTCTCTCTCTCTCTCTCTCTCTCTCTCTCTCTCTCTCTCTCTCTCTCTCTCTCTCTCTCTATATATATATATATATATATATAACAGCAACAATAAGAAATGCAAGGTCAACCTATTCTGTACATACCTATTGGTGAGTTATTTAGAGACTGAGCAACAGCTTTTGCTATCTTCTTGTCTTTGTATTCAATCCATCCTTCTGTAAAATTCTTTCTACCACTACCTCCACCTTTTTTTCTCTTCAGTCTGATTATTTGATCTAAAATGTGAGATAAAATTTTTGCAAAAAAGAAATGTATGATTTAATCCAAAATATAAAACTTGTTTTTTGATGACTCACTTAGTACCTAGAGCTACATCTGGAGACAACAGATAACAACATTAATCCAGCTATATCAGTGCTCATCAAATTCCTACTCTTGATGAATGGGTCTATTTCAGTTTGGCAGTATTAAGATCTTGATTACTTAAAACATGGAAATATATTAACTAACTCTACTAAATTTACCTTTCCTTCTCAAAGTTTACACAGAATTTATCTCCAGTCTTAATGTAGATTTTGTGTCTTTAGATGTGGGATGTAAAAATGGTCACAAAACAGACAGAACATATTGTTCAAGTCTAAGTGTTATTGATTTTCAGATATAAACAATTGGTTAGTTTCAGGCATAAAAACTGTAAAACAAAAATACTAAAGAACTACAAAAACAGATGAGTTGGTTTATTTACAGGAACTTGCAAAGAACAAAAATACACCAAGTTCCAATTATGTCCACAACAGAAAACTACTTTTTCTAAATTAACAAAAATATATAAAGAAATCCTAAAATTTCAATACAAGCTGGAAACAGCATTGGTGGACTAACAACAAACTGAGAATTTTCAAGGTTTACTATTTAAAATACAAATACCATATGGAATCTTAAAAGAACTTACCAAACGACATGTCTACTCCCAACTTGCCTGATTGAAAGTACTATGGCAAGCAACATATATAGTATGTGTCATTGCTTGAATATGAGCCAACAGGAAAATGGTATGTAACAAACTTAATTCCTAATCTAGTATTGCCAGCATACCAATGATGAACACCTAGTCTAAGGCCAGTCATCTGACATGACTGCAGCTGACAGGAGCATGTGTTCAGTTTGATACCAGTACCACTGTCCTTGATGTTTTTCCTTATTTAGTGACTGCAGAGATGTCCCCACTGGTAAAAATGTACTCCCTGTGTCTTAGCCTAACATTCTTCAATACCTAACTTGATATTTACTTAAACACAAGGGTAACATACCAGCCTGCACTGTACAAAAAGTGCTAGTAGTCATATCCTAAATCAACCACTAAAATCCTAAATTTGAATAAATCAACACACAAACTCTTGTGCACTCCATTTGGCAGAATTAAAAAACGTGTTTAGTCTCCAGTTTAAAATAGTCAACTGTGACTCTGTCATAATCTCCCCTGCTTTTGCTTACTTTCTCCTTGAGAAAGCTACCACTACTACTTAAAAAACACTTTATTCAAAAGAGCAGACAGTCCATAATCTTCTTGCAAATAAGAGGTCAACAGTCTGTACTTGTGGACAAAACAGTACTAATTTGCATACATACTAATCCAGAATGGAACATAGTAGTCTCAATAAATTGTTGTGTCATCTGGCTATCACTCTATTGAATGAATGTGGTCCTTTGGCTGTCCCTGGCATTTTGGGAATATGTGATAAGAGTCCCTCACACTTGTTTTTAACATCCAACTTATCATTCAGTCTGGTAGGTTTTCTCCTCTTGTCTTCAAAGATTTTGGAACCCCATAGGCAAAAAATACCCCTTGATCGGTGTGTTCACCACAGCGACTGCTTTCTGATCTCTTGTGGATAGAGCAAACAAAAACTTTGTGAACACATGTCAAGAACAAGAACATTCTCCCTTCTACCTGTAGCAGACTACAACTGTGCGAAACCAATGACTAATACTTTCAGTGATTTTATTGCCGTAATAGCCTGTATTGGTTTCTGGACTGACAGATATGGTCCTCCAAGAGTACCTTAGTGATATTTTTTATCAAATCTGCAACATCTCTTGGCAAGCTTGGCTATCAACACCTCTGCAATGGGACTTGTTCTGTATCTCTCTTCCCTGATGACCAAACTGGTTTTGGATTCCATTCACCATCCAAGATGACCTCTTGTCACAAGGGATTGGCAAAATATTGCTAATGACAAAATACACCATTTTCTCTCTCTCTCTCTCTCTCTCTAGATGGCCCAAGTGTTTAAGGATCTACAACACTTTCTACTGCTGTTGGCTTCTAGCTTCGAGTCAAATAACACTTGACATGGATGACAATGTTATCTTCAACCTGCAGTCTCAACATACCTCCATTGCTAAATGATAGCTGCTCCATGATAGCAATACAGACAAAGCTTCTTTTTTTGCAAACTGACTTTGATTTTTATTTTAACTGATTTTGAAGCCATGTGCTACAAACTCTGCTGAGTTATTGTTATTTCACTGCCTTATGCTTGAACTCTGTTTGCAAGTGTATTAGAGGGTTATTATCATATGTACATACTATGTACTGCAATCCCTTTAACAATGCCCACTTTAAGATCAGCAAATCAAGTTTCCAGGAAGAGTAGTCCATGACTTGGATATGGGACCTGCCATCCTCTTATCTTGCTTATGTGGGAAAATTGCTGTCAATCCTATTTGAGAACTGTCTGTCTCTACAATAAACTACATGCTGTTGTATAAATAGGAAAGAACAAGTGCTGTTGTCAGGTGGTGCTTGAGGCTCTCAAAGGCGACTAAGCAGTCTGGGGTCCATTTTCAATTGATTGATTGTCTTTCTAATGTGCCTCTAGCTAAGTATGCTACCAATGCATGAAGTAAAGCTCCAACTTTGGCAAAGTTTGCTTCAGGATTCTGGGCTTGGACCAGTATTGTAGTGCATCAACCTTTTCCAGATCTGTTGTCACAGCATCTGGAGAGACAATATATCCTAGATACTTCACATTCTTCTGTAAAGATTTGGCATTTTGTCAACTCTACCTTTAATACACGGGCTCTCTGCTTCTTCAGGAAAGTGTCCAAATGATTCAAATCCTCCCCTACTGTGGCTACAAACAAAATTATGTCATCCAGATAAACCATATTTGATATGTCTTCTTTGAACACATCATGCATGAGTCTATAGAAACTGGCTGGCCCACCTGAATGGCAAACAACTGTAGTTGTACAGCCCAAATGTTGGTGTGAAGGCAGTCTTGTGTCTATCAGCCTTGTCAACTGCAGCTTGGCTATATGCAGAAGCTAAATCCAATGTGGAAAAGTCCTTTGCTTCCTTACGGACATCTAATGCCTTTTCTACCCACAACAAGGTAAAACATTTCTTCCTGTTTTTTCATTTAAAGCACGGAAATCCATGCACATCCTGTGAGTACAAATCATCTTTCAAGCCAGGGCTAATAGAAGTACATAGCTGCTTTGACTTGTCCCTTATCCAGCAGTTCTTTTAGGTGTTGTTTGACTTCCTTAATCTGATCCAGTGTGATTCCTCTATAGCTTTTGAAAAACTGGAACATCACCTGCTGTTCAGATCTTGTGTGTTATCATGGTGACGTCTCAAAGAGGGCAACCTTTTTAAAATATGTCTGTGTTGATCCAGCAAGTTTCTTGGTTTCTTCTTGTTTTTTCTGATTCCAATAATACTCATTGGCTTATAGTATTGCTCCATATATAGGCTACATCTACAAGAGTTAATTTAATACAACGGTATCTTTTGCTTGCAAAGCGGATCATGTACTACAAATACATGCATGATCTGTGACCTGGAAACTGCATTGTATTTTTAAGTGGTTCCTACAAACTTGTGATAGGCAAAAGCAATGTAGACCAAACGTCTACTAAACGTGCCCTAACTATTTAGATTGCTTTCGTGAAACTTTCACAACAGAAAAACTTTAAAATATGACCAAATTAAGATAGAAAAACAAATTTTGTCTCCTGATTAATTCTAATTGTGTAAAGAAAAAAAGGTGGCTCTGGCTGGCCAGTTACAATTTATATAATAATAACAGCTACTACTCCTTTGAGACACCAAAATCTGTTAGCTTCTTTAAGATTAAAAATCAAATAAGTTGGCTTCACTACTATTTAATATAACTGTTACCTTCAGGTTGAAGAAAAATCCGTCCTACTTCTCCAAACTGAGAAAAAATCGTACGCATTCTGGTGGGTTTCATGTAAGGTGGAATCTTGCTAAAGTACAATATTCCTGGCACTTTTACTTTGGTTTTCGTTGCTGACATTGGAAAATCATCATCTGCTGGAGTATTTTCTTCATCTAATGTAGGACTTTCTGCCATTTCTCTATCGTAAGTGACATTAAAAAAAGACGATGCTCAAATTTTACAAAAATCAAGATATCAAACCGAATGATGCACTGTCAACATCAAATGGTGACCATATTGATTTGACCTCGCTATGGCAAACAACATCGTTTTCACACACTGGTATTAAAAATGGGGTGTATGGGGGGTCCAGATGGAGTACAATCCAGTAGCAACCATCAGCTGGCCTTCGGGCGATGGACCTACTGGTCTCTTGATGGCACCCAACTCTCATGTCTGGCTCCAAGTAACTGCTTGTGCGCGGCAGTGGCCACACCCTGGTAAACCGCTTCAGCTGGCGGGCTAAACGACATGAGGGTACCCAGTAACTTGTTACTGGGAAAGTGCATGTCTCGCACTGTAGCGCATGAAGTCTGGAAGTGGCGGAGTTGGCGGAAGAATCTACATTGAGATCAATGGCAACGAAGGCGTAATCTGCACACGCATCGCGGTATGCTGAGGGCACGAATGAGACAATAGTATGAGTGGCCATCCGCCAGTGGAAGGCAATGGCAAACCACCACTGTATCCTGCCAAGAACAATCATGACAATACAAAGATTAATGTCTAACGCTAACAGCGTAAATGAGGTTGATGACACTGAGGTCATCAACATCTCGCTCGGTCGGGACACTCATGTTCGACAGGTGAGACCTGACCGTCAGCCTGCGACTGTCAGAAACAGAACCACTTTGCGGATTGGAACATGGAATGTACGTACTTTGTACCAAGCAGGGAGACTAGCAAATGTGAAGTTGGAAATGGAAAGGCTGAATATGAATCTGCTCGGTTTGTGTGAAACAAGATGGACTGACACAGGATGTTTCGACATAGAAGGACATAAGGTCATATACTCTGGAGGAGATAAACACGAAAAAGGAGTTGCCATAATTCTGGACGAAGAGCTGAGTAAGTGTGTTTTAGGATATTGGACCCTCTCAGAAAGAGTTCTCCTGGTAAAGCTGAAAGGACAGCCTTTTGACATAACTGTTATTCAAGTGTATGCACCAACAGCCGACAGTAGTGAGGATGAGATAGACATGTTCTATGAACAGCTTGAGGAAGCTATGAGGCACCATAAATCCCAAGATGTTGTCATTGTGATGGGAGACCTGAATGCAAAGGTTGGAAGCCAAAGAGTAGGAAATATAGTGGGAAAGCATGGTCTAGGAATGCAAAATGAAAGAGGAGAAAGATGGATAGACTGGTGTGCAGCACATAATCAGGTGATTATGAACACATGGTTCAAAAATCATGAAAGACGCTTGTGGACATGGAAAGACCCTGGAGACAGGTATAAAAATCAAATCGACTACGTGACCATCAACAGTCGCTTTAGAAATGCTGTTCAACAAGCGAAGTCCTATCCTGGAGCAGATTGTGGGAGCGACCACAATCCGGTTGTATGTACAGTCAAACTGAAGCTTCGTAGGCTAAAACGTACAGCCCCAGAAGCAAAACTAGAGTGGAATCTCTTGCGTGAAAACCAAGAACTCAGAGAGAAATATGCAGCTGCAGTACAGAACCGGTTTGAAGTACTCGAGAGAGAAGGCAGCATGTGGGAAGTGCTAAAAGAAGCAATAGTAGAGTCAGCAAAAGAAGTCATCCAACCCAAGAAAAAAGAGAAAAAGCAAGCTTGGATGAAGCCAGAAATTTTGCAAAAGATGAGACAGAGACAGAAAATTCCAGAGAAAGATTCAATCCAATACAAAGCTTTGGATCGTGACATAAGAAACGAATGTAGAAAGGCGAAAGAAGCCTGGATAAATGAGAAATGTCTAGAGATTGAAAGCTGCAAGACTGCAGATCCTAGTTTCATGCATAAAAAGATTGGGGATTTGGTAGGAAAGAGACCCTGCTCTTCAAGTGGGTGCATTAAAGCAAAGGATGGACATATGATCATGGAGAAAGAAGAGTTGATGGAGCGTTGGGCAGAGTATGTTGACGAGTTGTTCATGGATGAAAGGGGAGGAAAACCAACCATCAGGAAGGTTATTGAAGGCCCTAGAATTCTATCATGTGAAGTGAAAGCGGCAATTAAGAAGATGAAGGCGAATAAAGCCATGGGTCCAGATGGAATCTGCATTGAGATGATAAAGGCACTCGAGGAATTTGGAATAAACAAAGTCACCGAACTACTCAACGATATATATGACAGCGGAGAAATCCCTTCGGATTTAACAAAATCTGTATTCATCGCCCTGCCCAAGAAACCAGGGGCTACCGAGTGCGAGCTCCACCGAACCATCAGTCTAATGAGTCATATAACTAAGATACTTATGCGAGTCATAATGGCAAGAGCAAGGAGAGCAATGAGGCCAGAGATAGGGAAACAGCAATTTGGTTTTGTCCAAGATGCTGGAACAAGAAACGCTATATTTGTGATGAGGATGCTGTCGGAACGAGCCATCGAAATGCAGAGGGATCTATACCTGTGTTTCATTGACTACTCAAAAGCATTTGATAAAGTGAAACACGAGTGTATGATAGAAATGATACAAGATCTAGACATAGATGGAAAAGATATAAGACTCATAAGAAACTTATACTGGGAGCAAACTGCGGGTGTGAGAGTGCAGAACGAGGTTGGTAAATACTGCAATATTCGAAGAGGTGTTAGACAAGGTTGTGTCTTCTCACCAGACCTATTTAATCTATACAGTGAAAACATCATGAGAAGTATCGAGGGAAAACATGGTTTTGTGATCGGAGGGTACAACTTGAATAATATACGATATGCTGACGACACGACGCTCATAGCCGACACTCCAGAGAAGCTACAACAACTGCTTGACACCGTTGTAGAGGAAAGTGGGGCAAGGGGTCTCAGTATCAATCGTCGGAAGACTTTTTGCATGACGGTTAGCAAAAGGAATGAGAATTTGAGCTGCAAAATATCAATAGATGGAGAAGACATTCAACAAGTAGATAAGTTTAATTATCTTGGCAGCATGATTACATCAGATGGAAGATGCATGGTAGAAATACGGAAACGAATTGCCACAGCAAAGGGGGTATTCCAGCGAATGTCTAAGATACTGAAAAACCAAACTATTTCCTTGAACACCAGGCTCCGAGTCCTCAACTGTTACGTAATCCCAGTGCTTACATACGGGAGTGAAAGTTGGACCATCACAGCAACCCTCGAAAAGAAGCTAGAAGCTGCAGAAATGTGGTTTCTACGCCGAATACTGCGGATTTCTTGGACAGAACACGTTACGAATGAAGATGTTTTGAGAAGAGCAGGATGTAAGAGAAAGCTGTTGTCCACCATTCGAAAAAGGCAGCTGTCCTTCCTAGGACATATAATGAGGAAAGAAGAGCTTGAGGAGTTGACGCTGACGGGAAAGATAGATGGGAAACGAGGCAGAGGACGACCAAGAACCAAGTACATGGGGAGTATTGCAGCATGGTCTACAAAGAGCGAGCTACAGCTACTGAGGGCAGCGAAGGACAGAGATCTGTGGAGAGCCATGATCGCCAACGTTCCTGGACACGGCACCTGAGGAGGAGGAGGAGGTATTAAAAATAAAGACTGGATCGACTTCCAATTGTTATTGATGCACAACTGATGAGGTACATGGACAACATGGACATCAATGGACAACGCAAAGCACATTAACGAAAGCTGCGCTGATAAGGAAGACAGAAAACAGGGAGATTTGGCTTCCCATCGTCGTCGATGTCTGTTCCAGACCTGATACTTGAAGAACAAGAAGATGAGGCACATGATAATAATCAGACGCCATATTGGAAAGCCCAAAATGCGCGGGAAATTTGAAACAGCAATCGAGAAATCAATAAGGCAATGTTGCTCGTGTGGTTGCTAGAAACATGCATCGAAGAAGAACTGCAGAGAAAAGGTGAGAAGTAACAGCGAGGGATGTAGGGACAAGGAAACTTTGACCAATAGAAATAAATGTATATGTTAGGTGAATATTTTGGATAATTCATTATAATTTTCAAACCTGAGAAACACAAACAGAAATATTAGTATCAGTCTAATAAACATGCCAGAGACACAAAGCAGCAGTCCAAATTCTATTGTTCTGTGGTCAGGGTAAACTGACTACAACATAAAATCAATACAGCTTGATCGTCAGAGTATGGCTCCCATACTCATCCTTCGTGTTGATGGAGGGTTTCTTTCCTGCAGTGAATAGATCCTCAAGAATTAGTAGATGCTGTTCTCCTCGAGCTGATGATTTCAGTATATCCATATAGTCAAATATGAGCTTTGTGTTGCAGTGTTTGAAATGCACTGTACACTGTGCACTTTGAAGCGGGTCAGAATATGCCGGCTTGTTTGGCCGACATAGTAGGCTTCACAACCTGGACACGTAATTTTGTATACTGTCCCACTTCGTAGGTGCTTTTCAACTTTTGGTTTCAACGATGATAATGTTTCTTTCAGTTTTCGCAAAGCCATTATCAGTCTGCATGGTCATGCATCTATGCAGTACTCGTTCATAGTATTTTGTGACTTTTCCCCTGTATTGGATGAAGATGATCTTCTTCTGGACAGCTATGGTTTGTACTGAATCAGATGGTTGTTTTTGGGGTGGAGGACTATTGGTAACTGTCGCATCATCTGGAGTTGGGGGACGACTGTTTTCCATGATAGAGGTGATTGTTTGCTCAATGATGGGTTCATAGAACATCAGAGGGCATTGGTTTCGTTCCAGTGTTCTTTTGGCTTTCAACACACTGTAACGGAAATGTTTCCATGTGCTGCATACACGGGCTATCCGGTGTGCAAATCCAGATACAACTAATCGCTTATAACATCAGGGTGCCAATGAATGGCAATTTTAAATCATCCCTGTGCCTGTAGCTTCGTTATACCACGTAGAACTGAGTCTGCCTTGTTGGTCACGTATAATTTGCATATCCAAAAAAGATATTTTACCTTCTACCTTTCTCTCGATTGTAAAGGGCAAGTTGTTGTGTAGTTGATTGATCGTGTTTAATTTACCTTCGATCTCACTGCGTTTGATCTCTTGTAAGATATCGTCCATGCAGTGATTGAAAAGTTTGAAATCTCCAGCCATCAGTACAATCCAGCCGTCTCCTAGGGATGGCTGGATTGAACTGACTTAGCTGTCCATTAGCTAAGTATGGTGCTGGTGGACTACCCATGGCTAGCCCATCAACCTGTTTGAAATATCCACGGTGTTGTCGACATAATGACTCCACAAGATGCAATCTTCGTTAATACGATGAAGGTTTCTTTTAAAACTGATGGAAGTTTATATCTCCTGCTAAGCAGTAGTTTCACACAAGCGTTTATCGCTTCTGCTATGGATACGTTTGTATGTAAGGGTGATACATCAAAGCTGACCAGTTGTATATCTTCCTGCATTTTGATGTTGTTAAGACTGTCGCTGATCTGCTTTGTGGATGAATTGATCTTGCATTCATCCACTACTGACAGCCAATCTGATACCTGCGATTTTATTTTATAGTAGGAATATCCTGGAATCGACAGTACTGGACGTACTGGAACTGATGTTTTATGTACTTTTGCAAGTCCACAAAGTCCAGCTGGTTGACTTCCTACTGGTTTTAGTTTTCGGTATTACTCTTCACTGATCTGATCGTTCTCGTACAACTGTTTTACTTTGTTGACAATTCGTTCTTCCTCTTTCAGCACTGGGTGTTTTGCATTTTTTCTGGTGGTGACTATCTCTTCAAATTGTGGCGAGTTAATAGTATTTAAATTCGACTCATACATTTCTCTTTTCGTAGCACAAATTCCTATATCTTTGTCGAAAGTTATCGCTAACAGGTTGTTATCTTTCAAGCACTTCTTGGTCACTGTAATATTTTTTGTGGATTTCATCTTTTTGAATTTTTTTATGTAACTAAGAGTTTTAATGTTGATATCAGTGATAGTGTCATTGCTCACGTTATTTTTGTTACAATGTTTCATTAGTTTGTCTTATTCTACTAGAACGTCCTTTGGGTCAAATTCATCTAGTACTGCATTTTTCGGTTCCAGCATCAAAGTTTTCATGACATATTCTGGAGGTTGATTTTCAAGCTCATACGTCACTTCAGTGTCTTCTACATTGAATAACGGGCATTGTTGTTCTGTCATTAGTGCTGCTAGCTTTTTATTGTGTGTTCTGGACTGTTCTCTCAACACTTTATTTCTAGTGATGCGTGAATAGAGGATGATGGAAGGGATGACAAGCTGTGGTGCTTTGGTTTTAATGGCGTCTCTATGTTCGTCAGGATTCTGTTTTGTGATTTTGTGTTCTTCCTTTGCTTTGTTAATCTCTTTGTGCAAAAGTTTTTGTTTAAAATGACTCATTGACTTGTCAAAACATCCGTTAGTTGGTATACGGAAACCTCAAAAACTTCAGTATGATCTCTGCTTGTTTGCAATTTTCAAGGAATTTAATGCGGAGGTTGTTGCCCTGTAGTTTATTTACCATTCTCAGGTAGTTGTAATACTCCTTTAGACAGCCACTCCCTTGTAATTCAAGAGCCAAAAAGCGAGCCGGTAGAAACATTATTACCTCTTGTGCAATTGATATATATTAATATATCAAAAGAAAATGATCAAGAACTTTACACAAGAAAGTTTATAATTTTTTTAAGACTTGGCGACAATTTCATTGCATTTTTTAGTAGTGCAGTGGATTAGTCAACGAAATAAGAAGGTCACGGTCCGGTTGAAACACGGTAATGGCAGTCTTTAACAAATTGTACATATATATATATATGTAAATTGACTAAGGATTATCAAAGTGGTAGAAATATTTTCGGTGACTTAAAGTATTGTTTTCTCGACGGAAGTGTAATGGTTGCAAGTAAGCGAAAATTTACTCGGAAGGAGTGATCCATATATTATATAAATACCGATATTACAGAAAATTGTGAGCAAAGTTACGTAAAATGTCCTGCATTTTTTGGAAAGCGACTGTTAGAAAGTATGCAGTCAGAGACGTCTGTACTCATGCAACAAAAAATGTGGTGTACCTTACATTGCTTTTTGTAAAGTTTGCGGAAAATAAACGGCAGTGTCTACAACGAACTGCTAGTCTCTCTTTTCGAATTTTTAACCCCATATTAAAAACAGAATGTGTATATCCCTTATTATGAAGTCTGGATTCACATTTGCCTGGATGAAACTGCAAAAAATATTGGATTTGTCATAGTTGACATCGTCTGTGACACAGAAAATTTACTAAATGAGCAAGTCGATAACCTCGTTTTCCAAAAAGCAAAATATTGGATTTGGACTTTAATAACACAATATAAAGACATGAATGGATGTCACGATTGGTCACTTTAAGAGAGAAAGGGTAAAGATTGGACAGTGGAGAACGATTTCTGTCGAGCCTAGTTTCCACACGTATTTTGCTTTTAGTTGTCATTGGATTGCCAAGGTAACAGCTGTGATTTCTTCGGTTACACTTGACAGGTAATGAGTTTTTGAGAAACTTAGTAGTTTTCGGCTGATGACGTTGGTCGTTGTATCGACGAAATATAACGTTTAAAGTCTATTACTCTGAACTTTCACTTTTGCTGGTTTCCTCAAACATTTAATTTATGTTAGTATATATATATATATATATATATATATATATTAGTTTTAACGTCGTTTTATCGCCCAGTAACTGGGGCTCAGACGGTGCCCTTCACAGGGACTTGGATTTGGCAGTTAGTAAATATATAATCATACTATATTATAGACAGAAGGCAATGGCAAACCACTGCCGTATCTTGCCAAGAACATTATGATGACAAACCGAAAACCAAGAAAAGCAGATAACGGCGTCAAGGGGATTGTATCCCCGAGGAGCAATCCCTCGCCCGGTATGGTTACCTTGAAGCCGCAGGGGGGACCAGACCGTCATCAAGCGACTGAGGCAATCCCAACTAAGAAAAGTCTCAGAATTGGAACTTGGAATGTAAGAACACTGCATCAAATTGGAAAACTTGAAAATTTAAAGCAAGAAATAACACGGATTGGAATCAACATCCTTGGGTTATGCGAAACCAGATGGAAGAATAGCGGAGATTTTAGAAGTGACGATCATAGACTGATATACTCAGGAGAAGATACTCATAGGAGAGGAGTGGGCCTATTATTAGACAAAGAAAGTGCGAAATGTGTCCAAGGGTATTGGCAACTCACAGAGAGAGTTTTGTTAGTAAAGCTGGAAGGAAAACCGTTCAACATATCAATCATTGTGGTATATGCACCAACATCAGACAGTGAGGAAGCAGAAATTGAAGAATTTTACGAGCAATTGGACAAAGCTCGATCGCAGTGCAAATCACAAGAAGTAATACTGATAATGGGGGATCTAAATGCAAAAGTAGGACAAGACGAAGAAGGAAAAATAAAAGGAAAACATGGTCTTGGTGAACAAAACGACAGAGGAGAGAGATTTGTTCAATGGTGCACATCGAACGAACAAATTATCACTAATACATGGTTCGAAGAGCACCCAAGAAGACTATGGACTTGGAGAAGCCCAGGAGGGGAAACGAAGAATCAAATAGACTACATAACCATCAATAAACGTTTCAGAAATGCAGTCCAACATTGCAAGACATACCCTAGTGCAGACTGCGGAAGTGACCATCTACCTGTCGTCTGCAAATTGAAATTGAAACTAAAACAACTAAAGAAAAAGAAGACAGAACCAAAACTGCAGTATAAGAAATTGATAGAAGATCCAGAAACAAGAAAAGAATTTAACATAGAAGTCAAGAATCGTTTTGAAAACCTTGAAGATGAAGGTGAGCTTAATTCCTGCTGGAAAAAATTCAAAGAATCGGTAGTCTCAGCAGCAAAGAAGGTCTTACCGGAGAAAGAAAAACAAACTAAAAAGAAATGGATGACGTCAGAGATCTTGGAACTAATGGAAGAAAGACAACAAACAACAGACAGAAGAAGTGCGGAATATAGAACACTCGACCATCAAATCAGAATAAAATGTAGAGAAGCGAAAGAGGAATGGCTCAATGTAGAATGTGAAAAGATAGAACAACACAAACAAAGAGATCCCGCAAAGATGTACCAAAAGATCAAAGAAATCAGTGGCTGCAGATCTCCAGCTTCCTCTGGATGTATACAATCTAAAGATGGGAAGATCATCATGGAGAAAGAAAAGGTGTTGGAAAGGTGGACGGAGTACATCGATGAACTGTTCAAAGACAACAGGGGAGACAAACCAGCAATAAATAAGAACATTGATGGCCCTAAAATTCTGAAATCTGAAGTAAAGTCAGCACTAAAGAAAATGAAAAAGAATAAAGCTGCTGGACCCGACGAGATTGTTACGGAAATGCTGACATCTCTTGAAGACTTTGGCATAGTAAAACTGACTGATCTGATAAACAAAGTCTACGACAGCGGAGATATCCCTGAAGATCTAAGTAAATCCATCTTCATCGCACTACCTAAAAAGCCAGGTGCAACAGCTTGTGAATTACATCGTACAATAAGTCTGATGAGCCACGTGATCAAACTGATTCTGAAAATCATCATGAATAGAGCCCGAAGAAAGATCAGAAGGGAAATTGGGAAGGAACAGTGTGGTTTTATGGAAGATACGGGTACCAGAAACGCCATATTCATGATTCGAATGTTGGCTGAAAGAGCAATAGAGATGCAGAAGGATCTTTACCTGTGTTTCATAGACTACATGAAGGCGTTCGACAAAGTCCAACATGAGAAACTGTTTCAAGACCTCATAGCATTAGATCTAGATGGCAAAGATCTTCGCTTCATCCGCAACCTTTATTGGGAGCAAACTGCTTGTATACGTGTGGATAATGAACTGAGTCAATACGTCAAGATCAAGAGAGGTGTAAGACAGGGTTGTGTGTTTTCTCCAGACCTGTTTAACTTATACGGGGAAAAGATCTTCAGAGAGTTGGAAGGCTTATGTGGGATTAGTGTTGGTGGTCACAACCTGAATAACCTGAGATTCGCAGATGACTCTACGTTAGTTGCAAACTCTCAGCAAGGACTGCAGGACGTCTTGAACAAAGTAGTGGATGAAAGCAAGAAGAAAGGACTCGAAATAAATCGCAAAAAGACCGTGTGTATGGTAGTAAGCAAGAAACACAGTCCAAGATGCAGATTACTCATTGGGACTGACAAAATCCAGCAGGTGGAAAAGTTTAATTACTTGGGAAGCTACATCACCCAGAATGGTAAATGTGACGTTGAAATAAAGCGGAGAATTGGATTAGCAAAGGATGCCTTCAATCGACTAGGAAAAATTTTAAAACACCAGAAAATGTCAATGTCCACAAGAATGAGAGTACTGCAGTGCTATGTAACATCTACCCTGCTGTATGGAAGTGAATGCTGGACAATATCAGTCGGAATGGAAAAGAAGTTGGAAGCCGCTGAAATGTGGTTCTTGAGGAGGATGTTGAGAATATCATGGACTGATCATGTAGCAAACGATGACGTTTTACAAAGAGCAGGAACAGAAAAGAACCTGTTGAGGACAGTCCGAAGAAGGCAGATGGAATTCTTGGGACACGTCATGAGGAAGGAGGGTCTGGAAAACTTGGTACTGACGGGACGTATAGAAGGAACCAGAGACAGAGGGCGGCAGCGAAGAACATTTTTGGGAAATTTGAGGGACTATGTGGCAAAAAACTGGAGGAATGGAATACAAACAAGTGAAATATTACATCTGACAAGGAACAGGGTTAATTGGAACATCATGATAGCCAACGTCTACAGACATGGCACTTAGAAGAAGATTATATTATAAGTATACAAGACAAAAAATAACTACAGTTTTCTTACATTGCATTAATCAGGCAATTGAGATTTTTTTTCTTCACTCAATTTTTTCCGTTTCGTGTGTAATGTAATTACCACATGTGTGAAAAATGAAATAATGGATAATAACGGATCTACATGTTTGACACGTTTGAGCTTATAAATATTATTTTTCATATTTGTTGTATTTGTAAATACTTCCAGCGTTTTCTGTTGTTTATGGCTTCTTTTTGTCTTTTTCCTGCTCCACTCCTATTTGTTCTTTTGATAGATGTGTTTTCAGATGAAAAGCAAATTGTGTTCTCTCTCAGTGACTATTCCCGCAATTTTTAATGTAAATTAGAGCACGTCCAACGCACTGGCCCCATGAACCTGCATGCAACCAAATGTAATGTCACTTTCACCGAGGAAAATGTGGATATCCTCCAGACAGCGGCACGAGGAGAGAACCACCTGTTGACCCTAGAAGCCCTCCATATTCGAGAGCTCAAACCCCAGATAAACACTAAGGACGAATTCAGAAGCAGGGAGCTCGCGATTAAGATGTATCAGTATGTTCTCTGATCATGTTTTTGCTTTCAGCCTTAGTATTCTAGCTGTAGCTGTTAGTCTGTATTAGCACTTCTGTCTTTGTAGATAGCTAAAACTCAAAACTTGCAGTTTTTTTTGGCGTTTTTCAGATATTGTAATTGCCTGAAGATGACAGTTACGTCGAAAATTTTGCATCAAACTGAACTTGCATCAAACTGAATTTGTTAAAAAACGTAGCCTCGTTCTTGTTTGATTTGTTGTCGTTGTTGCTGTGTTATGAGTGTTTTGTTGTGCAGCTGTTGGAAGGAAATTCTTAGATGTGTTGAGAGTCAGAGAATATAAAGTAACAATTAAAAAAAGTATAAATCCACAAAGACCTATTTTCATGTACTTATTAGAGAGGTATGGGTTTGTGCCTTGATTGCCTTTCACCTCCAAAAGAAACAACTCCACTTGATCCTGAACAGAATGCTGTAAGTAATCAGTCAGTCCTGCCTGCTAGTCTGTTGTTTATTTACCTTGGGCGATTGCAAAGCAATAATATCAGTGAAATGTTAAAATACATTATTTTTAATTACTGTCGATTGTAGTTTATACAGCTTTAACTTGTATTCAAGGTTGGCATAACCCATAACTTCATAAGCACCCATTTTATTGTTAAACTACCGTTTGTAGTATTTATGTGCGATAGACCTGCCCAGTGACTTGCTTGTGCATCAGAGTATTTAGTGTGACATTTGAAATAGACGGTAGAAAAATACTTATCTGGAAGATTTTCTTACCTGGAAAAAGAAAGGCCATGAATGGAGCAACTTTAAGCCTATCTCAAGGAAAGGAAAACTCGTCATTGTTTGTTTGAAACTGTACCACCATTTACCATTTCCCTTTATTTTTGTTCAGCTTAGTGTTCTTGCTTCCATGCAACTTGACTTTCTTATGGATAGCAATTTATTATTAAGATTTTGGAGGATAGTTTAGGTAACGTCTTTTAGTTTGAAAGTAAGAGTGCATTTTATTCTTTTTTCTGAGGTATCATCCAACAGTGATATAGGTTTGACGTATTTTTGTCCAAAAGGAGCTTATGAGTACCTAGTTGATTAAAAGCACATATTTGATAAATCTCTAAAGGTCATTACTCTTGACCTTTATATCAGTACATTGGAATCTATCTTCCTTGGAAAGGCTGAAGATGCTGCTGATCATGAGATGGATCTTAAGACTAAGAAAAGTGGGCTGGTAATGGCTGGACTCTCATTCTCAGCTTAACAGAATACTCATCTTCCTCTAGTTAACATAAATCAAAGGACTAAATATCAAGTAATGAGACAGCTTAGCCACTTAGAAAAAGGTCTTTCAACTTAGTTGGCTCACATTGATTTTTCAATGGACTCAAAGATACAGTTGATTGGCTACTTTGCATAATTCATGGTTAAGCCATTGTGTGGATCCTATGATTATCTTATACACAAGACCATTTCGTATATTTACAATTCCAAACATCTTCCTTGTATGAAATTCTGTTCTAGTGTTCTCCCTTGTGCAACATATTTGCATTTAGATTGCCACATGTGTAATCAAAAGTGAGTTAATTTGATTGACTTCTCTGTTGCTTGAATTCAGTAACCTGTCAGATGGATGTGACATTGCTAGTCTTTTTCGTTCACTTCTTACTATGGGAGATATAGTGATGAACTTACTTTTTTGGTACCATTTCACTTTGTGCCATCATACTGGACTTGCTGGTTACTCTATTTTCTGTCCAATGCTTTGTGGCACCATTCAGAAGAAATTCCATAACTACTCCGTTTGGGGAAAGGGAGTAGGAAGCAACCCAATTTTTTGTGTTACATGCAAGCACTGGGTGCATAAAAAGTGGAGCTTGATAAAAATAAGGTTGCCAGAAAACTCTCCTTTTAATAGTCAAAAGTGTGTGAGTGGAAATCTAAGTGCCAACCTTGAGATTCCAAATGTGCATCTTGATGGTGAAGAAATTGAAGCAGTGAAGAGATTCTGTTACCTTGGTGCCACCATAAATGCCAGTGGGGGGGGGCAAGTACAAGTGTGATTGCAGGGGTGAGGAGTGGATGGAGGAAGTTACATGAACAATTGCCACTGTTAACCAGTAGAGTTCTATCAAAGTCTACCAGGCATGTGTATGGAGTGTTATGATGTGTGGCTGTGAAACATGTCCACTGAAAGCTGAAGATCTAAACTGCATATAAAGAAATGACATGACAATGATTCAGGGAATGTGTAATGTAAGCCTGAAGGACAGGCTAAGCTCCATGGATCTCAGTAAAAGATTAAATTTGGATAGCATTGGTGAGTGTATGCAGAAAAGGTGGCTGTGTTGGTTTGGTCACATGGAGAGAAAAGATGATGATGATTGTGTGAAGAAGTGCATATCAATGGAGTTGGAAGGTTCTGTTATGAAAGGGAGACCAAATAAAACATGGGAGGAAGTACTCAAATTATATTTGAAGCAAAAAGGTGTCACCAAAGATCTAGTAAAGGACAGACTGGCCTGGAACTCCATTTTATTGAACCATCCAACACATGCCAGCATGTAAAACAGATGCAAACTGGAATAAGATGCTGATGCTAATGATGAAAATGGTAGAGTAAAAATGTTTTAATTCTTGTTTTAGATATTTGTTCACAACTTGTTACCTTCTTACATTTTCCCCACCATTTCTGGGTCTGATTTATTCTCCTTTCATACACTGGGATGCCTTCCAAGGATTTGAAAGCATTAAAAGGTAGATCATCTTAAAAGTGATCAAAATATTCTACAAATGGAAAAGGACTTGCCTTAATTGTTTGCTCATTTACACATTTACTTACTTACCTTCATACTTTCTTTGGAAAAACTCCAATTCAAATGAATTAAGATGATCTGGGAATAGGCAGATTTCAAGCTTTTTTAAGGATTTTGCTGACTGAGTAGAATGTTATTTTATTTAACACAGCCTTGACAGATTTTCTGAGTTTTCTTGCATACCATACAACAGTGATGAATTTTCAATAAAATCTATTTTAAAAATTTATTATTGGTCAGGTAACACATGCTGTAAGTGAATGCAGAGTCACAACATCATGTTTATTGAGATAGATATTCATTTTTAAGAAACAATAGAGTAGTATTTGCTTGTTGTCTTCTTTTCATAAACTCTTTTCTATTTCAAGAAAAATTGGGAAGCAGAAAAGTTTGAAAAAAACTTAAAAAGTCATATTAGAATTTTTAATAGTTGGTGTTTGTTGTTGCTGTTTCCCACTATAACTTATAGTGGTCCAGTTTGTAAATCTAAATTTGTATTTGAGATGCTTGAAACCATTACAAGAATTGTAAGTGTATTATTTTATTCAAATTCTTTGGAAACTGTGAAAATGTGTCTTATTTAAACAATAATTATAGGAAGATAGGCGTAAAAAGATGGAGGAAGCTGCACTTAAAAGACAGAAAGAGGTGAGTTTTTTCATGACTTCCAAGTCAATGTATTACTATTTATTCATTATATATATATATATATATATATAAATTTTTTTTGAACTACTGCATCACTAGGTAACCTAGGATAAGTATGTCTACGTCTCAAGTCCAGACCAGGACCTCAGAGGTGCAAGATTGATGCAGTGCCCAAAAGTGCTGAAATCTGAGCACTTGCAGCAATATTTGTGATCTGCAATGTTTCAAATGCTTCAAATATTCCAGGTGGTAATGTTCCCATGGCTCCAACTATCACTGCACAATGGTCACTTTGGCTCGGTACATGCGTTCAAGCTCCTCTTGCAGAGTTGAATACCTCTCTTGCTTCTCCCCCTCTTTGATCACAACTTGAACATTCATTGGCACTGCAACATCAATGAGCATCCAGGTTCTCTCATGCTTATCGTGTATGGAGATGTCTGGCTTGTTATTCTTAATTCAGTGATCTGTTGATAAAACCGTGTTCCTGTACAGGACAACATTACCATCGCCCACTGACATCACATTCTTTGGGGTGTGCTTGAACCAGTTCTCTCCTACCTCCACTCCAAACCTTTAGCACAACTCCGAGTGCACTCTGTGTGCAATTTGATTGTGTCTGGCAATATACAGGCCTTTGGCCATTATTTTGCAACCAGCTGCAATGTGCATGGTATCTTCATCTTTCAATCCACATAAGCAGCATAGAGGCCCTTACTGATCGTGTTGGCAAAGCTTGTTCCTGTGCTGCAAAAATGAGGCCTTTTATTCCCTCCTTTAAATACCTGCTTTTTGTCCAATCGATTGACTTTGGATGGGCAATCCAAAGTATATATATGAAGTTTTGACCAAGACTTATGTGATTTGTGAAGAATATTACTGAGTTGATTTCAACCAAGAAATAAATAAAAGAATATTGTAAAATGAAATGAAATTCCTACATCTATAATGTTGTGAGATATCATACTACTGGTGATGTTTCCTGCATAGATTATAAATCTATTTTATGCAAATTTCAGATGCAACACAGTGCAACTGAGTGAAAAAAAATTCTCCATCAAAAATATGTAAAAGAGCTTTATTAAAGATTTTAAATGCCAGATAAACAATTTTAATTGCATTTGTTATGTTATCAGAAGCTGACACCAATTTTTAAGATTTTATTTACCTTATATAGAACTTCTGTAATAAATGACATTATTTGTTATGGCTACCTTACATGGCATAAAGCTAGTAAGTGAATTGAACTGTGAATGAAAGACAGAAAGAAAAATGAGCAAAGAAATAAGAGTTTACCTTACTCTTAAAAACATTCATACCATGCTATAAAGGAAAATGTACAGGAGCAAGAGAGTTCCACTATCTAGTCATCTGGGGAAAAACACTTTCATGAGATATTTCTTACAACAATATATCCCAATCTCTGAATAAACCCTTCTGTTAAATAAGCCCAATATGTGTGTAAAAGAGAGGAGGGTCAAGTGTGTGGGTCAATTATCAACCCACTGTCTCTTACTCAGCTGAAGTGACAGCTGAATATGCTATTAGATCATATACAAATTGGTAAACCACTTATTCTACATGGACACCCATAAGGCTTTAGATTTGAAAGTCAGTGAGCTCAAAGAACCATTGAATACTGTGAAGAAGTTTTATAATGACATTTGGAATCAATTTGAGGTAGGAAAGTGTGCTAAGGTAAATTGTAAAAGGGAAATGTAGTCAAAATCACTCATCAAGTGTTTTGTGAACCCCATATCTAAAGAACTGGAACAAGAGGAGGCTTATGAAAAGCTTGGTGTTTGAGAAGCTTATGGTGTAAAAAACCTTAGCAATAAATAGTAGGTTAAAAGAGAGTTGTACTGCAGAATGAGGACAATACTTCAGACTGAATTTAATGGTAATAATAGAGTAAGAGTCATAAACTTATAATCTATACTGGTGGTCTTGTACAATTTTGATATTTTGAACTGTACTACACCAGAAATAAAGTGTGTTGTTAAAATTTGAAGGCTGATGAAAATAATTGGAGTCCTTCATTCCAAGAAAGATTTGTTAACAAATTATTAATTCTCAGTTGTAAAGAAAAAAACAAATGTTACAAGTTAAACTGATGTATCAAAACACAACCATTAGATTGCAAAAATATCTAGATGCAAAAGATGCATTGTTATAGGTTGTTAAGAAATATGAAAAAAAAGTGAAAAACCAATCAATAGCTAGCCAAATCTGGAATTAAATAAGAATTGTAATTTATCATAAATGAAAACGAAGAAACACATCCAATAAAACTAGCTAAAATGTAAAGAAAGAAGTCAAAAGAAAAGGATGAGAACGTTTTAAAGCTACATGTGAACATGATGATGATGATGATGATGATGAAGATGATGATGATGATGATGATGATGATGATGATCAACAAAAGCCCCTATGTGGTCACTATGGACTTGAAAGCTGATTTATTTCCACAGGAACCTCAAGGATGGCTGAAATATGCTTGGTGCAGGGTGGAAAGAGAGGGATGGGAGCTCAAGGTCAAAGTTTTCAAGAAACATTCAAGTATATGTTACATGTGATACACCTGACTCCAGATGTTTACTATCCAATAAAAAGATTGACACACTTAACTCTTAATTCTGATACTGTTGTGAATGGGTGAATGGTTATAATAAAGTAAACTTATCTTCTATTGATAGAATATGGAAAGATAAAAGAATGTAAAGACTTTGCAATTAGAGTGGAAGAATGAGGCACTTAAAAGTAGTAATTGTAACAGTTATTGTTTGGGCACTTGGTCAATTAAAAAGGGTACAGAAAGTCACATAAAGAACTTCAAGAACTTTAGAGGGTAGGGTTTAAACAAAAGTGTTTTTTTTCTACAACAAGTATTGTTAATATGAGCATTTATTATTTTAAGATAGAGTAACATTCATTTCAATAGATGATTCAAATTTAAGTCCAATCTTAATTAATTGTTTGTAGAAGAAAATTCTACAGCCCACCATGACAGGTAGTTTTTCAGAAAAAGAATGTATAAAACCAACTTAGTTTTCCCTACCCTTTTGCTACTTGGAAAGGAACTAAAATAATTCTAATGATAATAAGAATTCACATAAAGGCTGATTTGGTCCTGAATTTTTAGCTTCAAGAGCAGGTTCTAATAAATGGCCAAAAATACTATAATGCCATCAAATCCCTCAACACTGCCCTTCAGATTTAGGGAGTGTCAAGAAAAACAATTCAGATTAGAACACTTTGTATGAAAATACCTATTAAAAGACTAAGACAAGCCACATTTCGTTGTTGAAACAGATGTTGAAGCAATATTTGGACCTTTTAAGCTACGAATGCATCTCTGAACTCAATCAATAACATCAGGCGAGACGAGTGTCACCTGTCCAGTTGTGATAACATTACTCCACACAAAGTTGGGTGGTTCATTTATAGAGACACAGTAGACACAGTGTAGGAGAGACAGTAGAGGCAGTAGACTGTTCTGTGGTTCAATTTTCCTTTAATCTCAGATACGTATAAGGAAATTCTTGATGAACTGTCCTTAATTGACATCGCAAATGATTTTGTAGACGGACGATCTAACAGGGAAGGGAAATGTGGTGCTTTTATTAAGAATGATTTACGTTCATAGATTGTTTTCTAGCTTATGTTATTGGAACATATTTTGTATTAGGTTTTTACAGTATCTGTACCTTGTAAAGGTTATTTCTTGTTTCAAAGATAATAAACATTTATTGATGTAATTTGACTTTTCCCACTTTTCTTCCTTGATCAAGTTAAGATACATCTTTTACGGTGTTGCTTTTAAGGTGCTGCCTTTGAGGATCACTAAACTAAGTTTGGCCATCAAAGTGATTCGCCCCCCACTCCCATCCTCCAATGAAAAATTCGTGTCGTGGTCCCTGTCTCAATATCCTGTCGTCGGCAACCTGGGCGACCAAGAAAGACACGATGTTCTGAAGGATGACATCTTTGGCTGGGGCCTTGGTTCAAGTGACCCCATGAATGGAGCCACCTAGAAATCTAGGGTGAGGTATGCCATGCGTGCAGCTAGGCAGGCATCTGGAGGGAAGCCCACCATCATGGAGGATGCTTCCAGACCTGCACGATAATAAAGAAGAACCGATTCTATGTGTGTAGCAAACAAAGCAAACAGTGTCATTGATAAGCATTCCGCAAAAGGAGAAGCAACCTGACCAGGGTCAACGTGAGAATGATTGTTCATAAATATTAGACGGAGATGGGGACTCGGATTTCAGTTGAACGATATTAGTTGTGTTCTTGCTAAAAAACATAAATGTTAATGAACCAAAGTGAGTTACCACGAAGATCATTGTAATAAAGAAGGAAGAAAATAACGCCTGCATCAATTAATTTTCCACCAGGTGTAATTCCATCCAGAGTGACACACATTTCGCTATCCAGGGGAAAAGACTGAATAATGCCAAAGAGCCTCTTAAAAATCTCATAACCAGAAAGCTTACGAAGCTAGCCAGCGTGCCACACATTACTCAATGCCTTGGAAATATCCAGAGGAATAACACATTCCTCACCAGACTTATACCTAAACCTACTTTTGCATTTCTTGATTACAATAAGGAGGTCACCTGTGGGGTGAAATTCTTTAAAACTGCACTGAATATCATCAAGAAAACTAGGTTCCACAACAATTAGTAATGAGGGAAAGAGACTTACAGGTCGATAAATTAACAGGACGGGATAGATTACTTCCTTTCTGAAGATAAGGACACCATTAAAAGCTTTCAAGGAAGACGGAAGTTTAACAGGAAAAAAAATTTAAACATTGAGAAAGATTGCTCAGACGCAAACTGTTTGAAGACAGCCGCCTGATTTTAATTAAGACCATGACTCTTAGATTGATTAAGGCTATGAATAACCATTACAACTAACCTCGAATTTATCGTGACAGAGGCCATATTTTGGGCCTGTCACGATAAATTCGAGGTTAGTTGTAATGGTTATTCACAGCCTTAATCGTAAATATATTCGAGGTTAGTTGTAATGGTTATTCACAGCCTTAATCGTAAATATATTCGAGGTTAGTTGTAATGGTTATTCATAGCCTTAATCAATCTAAGAGTCATGGTCTTAATTAAAATCAGGCGGTTGTCTTGAAACTGTTTGCGTCTGAGCAATCTTTCTCAATGTTCAAATTTTGCAATTAGCATTAAAACTTTGCAATTAGCATTCCAGGAAAGAGATACCAGTGTCATTAAGAGAAATGGCGATAAGAAGCAATCTAAGAAAGAGATCACCCATTTTCCTACAGGACATAGAAAATTGAACCTTATAAAATAGTGTGAAATGATAATCGAAGATGGTAGATGCGAAGAGGAGATAAAAAGAAGAATAGCGATAGCCAGAACAACTTTCTCCAAAATGCATAAGGTGCTAACGTCAAGAAAGATATCCGTCGATCTAAGAAAGCGTATCCTTCAGAGTTATGTATGGTCTTCTTTCATGTATGGTGCAGGGACATGGACACTGACCAACAAATTGAGTCAACGAGCCTGTGAAATGTGGATCTATAGAAGGATGCTAAAGATATCATGGATGGAAAAGGTCACAAACAGAGAAGTGATACGAAGCATAAACGTCAAGAAAAGACTGTTCAGTATCATACAGACAAAGAAACTGAAACAATTTGGCTGCCTAATTCGTCAGAATTCTTTACACCGAACACTTCTGGAAGGGAAACTAATTGGGAAAAGAGGAAGAGGAAGATCGAGAAGATCATGGTTTACTAACATCAGCCAGTGGACAGGATTGAAATACCCAGAAGCAATATGCCGGGCACATAGCGGTCATGAATGAAGAACCATTGCATCCAACCCTCGACCAGAGGATGGAACCAATGAATGAATGAATGAATGATAATAGTGAAGGAATAATCGACTTGCGGTGGCTTGCGAAGATTTGCAGGGTCTTAAGGAGAATGAGATTTGACTTGTACTGCGACAAGGTACAATTGTTTACAAATAATAATCTAAACCCATTTCCTGGATTTAGTGGCTGCATTAGAACCCGATCTGTTAAAGACTTAGATAAATGAGTATCATCAAAGAATAGTTGAAATGGATCTGAGACAGCCTGACCAAATTTGAAACTCGTACGATAACATGGCTTGTCAATAAGACTTAAAACAGATCCCTGAAACCATTACAGCAACAACAAATTGATGAGAAGACCCAAAAGGAGGTTAAGATGAAACTGGACTATCTTTGGGAAAAGAAATAAAGATCTAGAAGAAAGGGTATTTCTGAGGCTAAATCAGGAAATCCTGTTGAAAAATTTACAATATGTACACAATCATGAGCAAGAGCAAAATTGTAAGTAACTTCTACAGGCCTGTCGGTCCTGTCAAAATAGGTCAAGCAGGTCATGCAATAAGCATTTACGTCACCAATGCCAAAGATGTTAGCACTGTTATTGTTGTGCAGAACCTTAATTATAGAGTGTGATACTGTCTGAGTAATCAAGAAAGGATCAGAGAAAGAAGGTCAATACAAGAAAAATAGTTATCAACTGGTGTCAAGAAAATACACTCTTTAGATTTTCCCTTCAAAAGCGCATAAAAAGCTTAACTTACGATTAAAGTTTTTGTACTCCAACAGGTGGAAGGTTCTGTCGAACAGAAATAGAATGACCTGGAAAATGGGTACAAGAGTCGAGTCGAAACAAAGGTAAATAGCCGTCAACATGAGGGTTCCTATCACTTACTTTGTCATCGAAGCTTTTCCGTACAAAGCACAAGAAGCTGGGGAGAAACGGAATGACGGGTAGCTTTCACTAAAAATATTGGAACGAAGATCTCTGACTTTACTGGAAGCTGCGGAGAGAGTATTTTTAAAAAAAAGGCTTTTCCGGGTCTGTGTAGTGTCAGTACTACCACGTCTCGAATATACACTCTCGGAAATGGAGAAATGCTTGGTTCCGGAGATTTCCCGCTCCTTCTGATCACTGAAGGCCTATCGCGTACTGGATACCATTTGTTTGATTAAGATTTTAATTATTAAAAATTAAAAATAAATGTCCGAAACCATCACTTAGACGCAGACCATTAGTATACCAGGCAACTTATCCTTATGGTGATGGGGATGGTATTAAATAAAGTGACAGCGGAGCCTTTTATGATGTAATACTAACATTGTGTTTTTATCGAGACAGGATCCCAAGGACAGTTGCCAAGTAAGGCGGAAGAGGCCCTCCATGTGACAAACTTAATTCCGCTAGACGCCAGCCTGTAATTCGTCAGTGAGGGTCTCGGGGTCGATTTTTGTACCGAAAGCCCTGATATTTTTCATTCATCTTATTTTCCTTCTTCAAAAACCGAATAACACCAGGGTCCTAATGTTAATTAGTTCACCAGCAGTATTTTGCAATTCAATCAGTATTAAATCTGGTATTTCTCCTTCAATCAATTTATCACGCTGGGTCCTAGCATTCCATAGTAGCCATTCCACAGCTTTACTATTATTATCATTACTATTACTTAGTCGTCGTCGTCGTAGTAGTAGTAGTAGTAGTAGTAGTAGTACTACTAGTACTAGTACTAGTTGTAGTACTAGTACTAGTACTAGTTGTAGTAATAGTACTAGTACTAGTTGTAGTAATAGTACTAGTACTAGTTGTAGTAATAGTACTAGTACTAGTTGTAGTAATAGTGGTAGTAGTTGTAATAATAGTAGTAGTAGAAGTAGTACTGGTAGTAGCAGTAGTAGTAGTAGTAGTAGTAGTAGCAGTATTACTGGTGGTAGTAGTAGTAGTACTAGTTGTAGTAATAGTGGTAGTAGTTGTAATAGTAGTGGTAGTAGTGGTAGTAGAAGTAGTACTGGTGGTAGTAGTAGTAGCAGCATTATTATTGGTGGTGGTAGTAGTAGTAGTAGTAGTAGTAGTAGTAGTAGTAGTAGTAGTAGTAGTAGTAGTAATAGTAGTAGTAGTAGTAGTAGTAGTAGTAGTAGTGGTGGTGGTGGTGGTGGTGGTGGTGGTGATAGTATTGGTAGTAGAGGTAGTTGTCAAATGCCGAGTTCGTCGATTGTGGGTTCCACAAGAGTCAGTCTTCATTCCTAGCCTGATAACTAGCATACTGAAAGGCATTTTAATAGTGCACACAAAACTGCAGTTGTATAGCTTACATGCCTACATGATCAAGTATGCAATATTATTCCTTCCATTGTGCCTGCTAATACAATTCATGATGTATTCAATTTTTTGTGATCTCTGGAATACAGAATGAAGAACGAGGACTGAAGAACCCAAAACGTGTGAAATTAAATCAACAAAAAAAGGAAAGAGCTGAAAAAGCTCTAGACGACCCTCAGCTAGGAACTGGACCTTTAAAAGTATGTCCATTTGGGTCCAAATCTTAGTTATATATGTATATTTTGCCATGTGTTTATGAATTATCTTGAGTAGAAAACAATACATTGGAAACATTTTGGTACCTCAAAACTGCGTTTGTACCACGTGTTGTTTATTAGGGTTATGTACAGAAAAAGTGAAGGCCAATTTTTTTTATTTTTCTTTTGCAAATTCATAGTAAGTTAAATATTTATTTTTTGGCAAGCTATGGTAAACAGTTTACCTTTGTAGTTAATTATATGCTGAGAAACATCGATGAGAAGCAAAGATAACTCGCCGTTTAATCATGAGTTACCTTTGCTTCATATTTACGAAGAAAAGACAGTATTTTTTCCAATATTTAGTTGGTTTCAATCTTTACTTTGTATAAACTGTGTATATATGTATGTACTTCTCTCTTCTCTTCACACGAACGAACCATCTCAATCTTCCGGTCCTCATCATAGATATGGCGCAGTCAGGACCTCTCAGCCACTTTGGCACTAATGACTTTGTTGTGTAGTCTGACACCTGACATATAAGAGAGCATACGTCGGCCCACAGCCTACTAGACCATTCTCAAAGCGCCGTGTAAGTGGCGAGGTTTCTAATCCGTACCACATCNAGTAGTAGTAGTAGTAGTAGTAGTAGTAGTAGTAGTAGTAGTAGTAGTAGTAGTAATAGTAGTAGTAGTAGTAGTAGTAGTAGTAGTAGTGGTGGTGGTGGTGGTGGTGGTGGTGGTGATAGTATTGGTAGTAGAGGTAGTTGTCAAATGCCGAGTTCGTCGATTGTGGGTTCCACAAGAGTCAGTCTTCATTCCTAGCCTGATAACTAGCATACTGAAAGGCATTTTAATAGTGCACACAAAACTGCAGTTGTATAGCTTACATGCCTACATGATCAAGTATGCAATATTATTCCTTCCATTGTGCCTGCTAATACAATTCATGATGTATTCAATTTTTTGTGATCTCTGGAATACAGAATGAAGAACGAGGACTGAAGAACCCAAAACGTGTGAAATTAAATCAACAAAAAAAGGAAAGAGCTGAAAAAGCTCTAGACGACCCTCAGCTAGGAACTGGACCTTTAAAAGTATGTCCATTTGGGTCCAAATCTTAGTTATATATGTATATTTTGCCATGTGTTTATGAATTATCTTGAGTAGAAAACAATACATTGGAAACATTTTGGTACCTCAAAACTGCGTTTGTACCACGTGTTGTTTATTAGGGTTATGTACAGAAAAAGTGAAGGCCAATTTTTTTTATTTTTCTTTTGCAAATTCATAGTAAGTTAAATATTTATTTTTTGGCAAGCTATGGTAAACAGTTTACCTTTGTAGTTAATTATATGCTGAGAAACATCGATGAGAAGCAAAGATAACTCGCCGTTTAATCATGAGTTACCTTTGCTTCATATTTACGAAGAAAAGACAGTATTTTTTCCAATATTTAGTTGGTTTCAATCTTTACTTTGTATAAACTGTGTATATATGTATGTACTTCTCTCTTCTCTTCACACGAACGAACCATCTCAATCTTCCGGTCCTCATCATAGATATGGCGCAGTCAGGACCTCTCAGCCACTTTGGCACTAATGACTTTGTTGTGTAGTCTGACACATGAAATATAAGAGAGCATACGTCGACCCACAGCCTACTAGACCATTCTCAAAGCACCGTGTAAGTGGCGAGGTTTCTAATCCGTACTACATCATTGAGCTAATGCAAATATCATGAACTCTTGCCAGACTGCTCAACGGGATTAGTTTATTANGTTATGTACAGAAAAAGTGAAGGCCAATTTTTTTTATTTTTCTTTTGCAAATTCATAGTAAGTTAAATATTTATTTTTTGGCAAGCTATGGTAAACAGTTTACCTTTGTAGTTAATTATATGCTGAGAAACATCGATGAGAAGCAAAGATAACTCGCCGTTTAATCATGAGTTACCTTTGCTTCATATTTACGAAGAAAAGACAGTATTTTTTCCAATATTTAGTTGGTTTCAATCTTTACTTTGTATAAACTGTGTATATATGTATGTACTTCTCTCTTCTCTTCACACGAACGAACCATCTCAATCTTCCGGTCCTCATCATAGATATGGCGCAGTCAGGACCTCTCAGCCACTTTGGCACTAATGACTTTGTTGTGTAGTCTGACACCTGACATATAAGAGAGCATACGTCGGCCCACAGCCTACTAGACCATTCTCAAAGCGCCGTGTAAGTGGCGAGGTTTCTAATCCGTACCACATCATTGAGCTGATGCAAATCTCATGCACTCTGGCCAGGCTGCTCAGCGGGATTTGTTTATTACAGAGCAGACAAGCAAGCTCACGCCATTTGCTTCAAGCTGCAGCCATCCTCATGCGTACTATTCCCCACTCCCCCGTCTCCATCAGCAACATTACCAAGGTAGATAAAAGATTGGACCTTTTCGACCACATCCTCCGCTCTTGGTTCCAGCGTGATGTGCTCCTCCTCTCTTACACCAGCATCTCTCCGCACGAATGCAGGGAAGATGAAGACTTCTGCATGTGCAACATTATTTAGGCCAGAGCAGCGTGTGTGTACCCACTTTTCAGACAGACTGTACACAGCACATAGTTGACGCCAACTTCACTGCCAAACAATGCCCATGGGTACTGTACAGAGGGATTTAGCCCCTCCTTGCCAGTCACCTGGATTTACTTATATTTTCAACCCTTTCCTTTCCACAGCTTCCTTCCACCGATAAAACTGCTGCTCCATGTCCTGCATCGACTCACCTGTGAACACCAGATCATCCGTGTAGAGCATGTCCTAGATACACCTCTTTTGCACTCCATGGTAGTTTCTTTCATGACCAGGTTGAAGAGAAGCAATTATCTCCTGGCCTCGGCAGAGTCTAGGTTCTCACATAAAGCACCAAATGCTTCCTCTTTTGGGAGAAACACAGCTGGTTTTGGATCCCTATTTCTGGCTCTGTATATTTCATGGGTCTCGATGCGATGCCATACTTTAAAGGTATTCTTCTGCAGTTTCACTGCCTCTTGAACCTCCCCACACCACCACCACGTCTCTCTCTCTCTCCCTGCTTCTCTCGCCGCCAGTCTCGGCACAAGCGCTCCAGCACGCCTCCAGGGCGATCTCCTGAAGCTTCTTTTCTGATCTCAAAACAAATTCCTGTGCTGTTCGGAGCTCCCCAAGCTTCTACCTCTAAAGTCTCCTCCTTTCTCCCACCTTTCGTTTCTTCACGTCACTCATTCTGAAGTCGGCCCTGACTGGACGATGTTGAGTCACACAGCATTCTCCAGGAATGGGTATGCAATCTACTGGTTTGAGATCAAACCAGTAGATCACCAGTACTAGATCTAGCTGAGTCTCTGCGCCTCCATTCACATACGTCACAATTTTGTTTCGGTCATTTTTGGACAAGGTGTTTACAATTTTGAGATTTTGGTTTTTACAAAACTTCAGGACTATCTCGTCTTCTCTATTTGAATTACCGTACCCATAAGGACCAATCACCTCCCCAAACCCCTCTCTGTTTGCTTCAACTTGGCCTTTTAAGTCTCCACCAATAACACGTCCTCCTGTGTTCGACACGCAAGCATTTTTCTCTAGCGACTTTCTCCTGTAGGATCAACCAGAATTCTTCTTTTTCCTGGATTTTGCATTCTGTTTGTGATGCGTAAGTTAAGAATATATGGTATACAATTTTGTCAAGTACGATTTCAATCTTGATTATTCTTTCACGGCACTGTTTTACCAATATCCCAACTTCGCCGGTGCCTTCAGGATGCCCTCAGTGCCAAAGCTTGTACTTCGCTTCGTTGTTCACAAAAGATATGGTACCTTCATTTTTGTACCAGATCTCCTGCAAGTAACAGACATCCACCACCAATCCTCTTGCCATCAACTCCACCACCCCTCGTCGCTTGTCAACTAATGTACCAGCGTTTACGGTGCAGACTTTTACCAACTCCATTGACTCTCTTCTTTTATGTGCACCGGCGCTCCACCGAGAGCTCCTTTGCACCCTCTTTCCACTCCAAGGCTACTCGGGACTGAAGGTCATTTGATTTATAAGGACCATCATTATAGTTGGAGCCGAAACCTTACTCCCCGCATGCCGTTGCTGACGGAAGACCCCCATTTATCGCTTGGGTCCGGCTCTTGTCAACTCAGAAGCTGGATTGTTTATATATGTATGTATTTATATGTATATATATATGTATATATATATATATATGTGTGTGTAAATATATCGATGTAAATATATATGTAAATATGTGTATGTAAATGTACATTTATATATATATATATATATAATTATAGAGTTGCCAGTTGTAAGATCATAGTAACCGACAATATCGGAAATGACCTCCACACGCTTAACTGTTTTTTTCTCCCAAGGCTTCTCAGAGACTTGTTATGCTGTATTATTGGAACCTTTTACATTAAGCTATCCTTTTGAAATGGATTTAAGTGTTGATATGTAATTTGATGTCTGTGTGTATTAAACTGTTTATGCTGGCACAACCACATCACTAATTTTTACTTTCTTTATTTTTTTTGTAGTGGACTGTAGATCCATAATTGTGTCAGTGGTTTTGAATTCAGATGTACTTCGGAGATCTGTGGTGGTCAGGATTATGTTTTAATACTTAGCCAAGTTACAACAAAAGAGAAGGATCTTCTGACTAAAATATATATGTAATGTCATTTATAAACAGTTTTTATGGACAATACAATACGTTGAAATATGCTCAAATAATGCACAATTAACATACTGTTTTTTTAGTTTGAAATAATTAATATTTTCTAGACCTCTTTATTCATAATATTTTTGTTCTGAAGCTCGCCTGTTGTTTTTTCTTTCTTGCTTTACATTGTCAAAACCGTTAAATTATAGTGGAAAGCCAATTTCAGCCAAGTCGTAGGGCGAATACGCCCTAGCGGTGAGAAGACAAGCATTTATATAAGATACGTGAAGAATTGTTAAAATATCTACACGTGCTTGAGTAGGATTTCAATTAACTTTTGAAAGTGAATCCAACGGAATAGGAAAGGGAACTTTTATTTGGTCATAGCAAAAAATCGCTTTACGTACTATTATTGTTTGCCTTTAAACAGTTTCCATTTAGATTCTAACAACTTTTTAGCAATTTCAGATGTGTTTGAAGCATTCTGTTAATTAGTTGCAATTAACTAGTTTCGTCTTCCACTGATTTTCCTTCTCGGGTACCTTTAGGTTGTTTTTTGATCTCAGTCTACGATAAACTTTAGGCAGATTACAAAGTTTGTTTTTTCTAGTCGTCAGCGTTTCGATGGAATTAAGGCTAAGTTGCCTTAAATAGTATTTTCTTCCCAACTAGTCGGAATTCTCAAGTTTAGGATCTTTGTTTTTCTCCCAGTTGAACCTCAGTGTTCTTTCTAATGAGGTATGTTTTTTGTGAAAAGAGAGAGAGAGATTGAAGTAAGAAAAATAATACGATTTAGCGTAAGTGACTATCATGTTTCGTTTCTGCGTTATTTAAATGGGATTATAAAAAACTGTGTTTTAACACCGCTGCCAAAGTAGCATAGTCATAACTGGGTGAGACATTAGAAGCAACATATGTTTATTTCAAAGGCAACGGAGTCCCACAAAAATACTTTTAATTGCGACAGTGAGAATCCCCCCCCCCACACACACACCTATGGACGCAATTTCCCCTTCTTATATAATTATTATCTGTTTAATTTAGCTACTACATGTTGCTTCACTCATAACCTGCATGAAAGAGATGTTGTTCCTCATGACATTTGTGTATGGTTTGGTTTATTCTGTAATAAACTGATGATACTGTTTACTTAGGTTCATCTGTATTGTATTTTCAATCTCATTTATTAATTTATTTTTTGTTTACTTTATTTGTTTTATTTGTTTACTTTATTTATTTTATTTGTTTACTTTATTTATTTTATTTGTTTACTTTGTTTATTTTATTTGTTTATTTTATTAACTTATTTAACATTTTTCGCAGCGATGTACAATGATTCAGATGTCATGTGACCTGTGAGGCTCTGAAGTGGTTTTTTCCCCATCAGTAATTTTGAAATCCTTTTCTTTTTTTTTTTTGCAATGTTTGACGTTGAAGATATTGTATTCTGGAAGGTCTAATGACACTGATGATAATTATGATGATGAAGTCAGTGATTAAAGTCAGATTAAATTCCCCTGTGAAATATGACTTGAGAATCTAAAAAAAACCTGGCACCACTGTTGGCATCAGGAAAGACACCCAGGCCTAAAATCTCTCACTAAAAATTAATTTCTATACAAGGAAACTGCTTGAGCTCAAGAAACGGGAAAAGGACGTTAAGAACAGGTGTAAATGTATTTGAATTATTAATCAGGAATGAAGTTATTTATTAGTAAAATCTTCATGATAAATGTTAACATTTGTATATTGGAAGGCATATTCAGTCAGTACTAAACCTGAGGCATTTATAATTGGAGTAAGTTACAATGTTAGATAAGCGTATCTTCATTTGTTTTTTGTCAATATACTTTCACTCTGTGACTCGTCGTATTATGGTCAAAATCACCTCATCGTCACCATCTTCTCCTTTTACTTTGTTTAATAAATTTTGTGACATTAAGTCGAATTGGAATATTGAAGTAGAATATCGATAAATCAGTTTGGCAAACTCGTGTCTTGACCCTGTACTCCTTTATGGTTTGTTTAAATGATAAAGCTACCAGGTTAGCCTGTTTATTCGTGCATCACCTGTATGACCTGTAATATTTGGGAAAAAATCCTATAAAATACCAGATATTCTTTCATTAGTACCCTTGAGTCATTAGCACAGATCTTTAACACAGATCACTTTATCGAAGGGTAGGGGCTTATTCCAAAATGTACAGTTACTAACTGCTCCAGTTTAATGCTGTTGCAAGATAATTATTCTCATTGGTATTTATTTTTTATAATTCAAAGTGGATGTTGTGGTGCTTTTTAATGACAAATCTAGTGCAAAGGTGCATATTAAGTTAAAGTGTTAATTAAAGAAATTGGGCGTCTGTATTTGTGGTGGGATATGACTTGTTGGACAATATCTTTAAGAGAATGTGACTGAAATGCGAAACACTGATTGTTTTGTTTGAGTTTGTTTCTTATTACGTTTTTCTCACATCCAGACAGACATAGAGACACCCCCCTTATGTACCTCCCATAAACCACTCGTACGTTACGCATACGGGTCTTTCTTTGATGGTTCCCGTGGTAAACTGTGGGCCCATTTTTGTCTTTTACATATTCCCATGTATGAAAGAAAGCAACAGATCAAGAAAAAGTGGGGCAGAAAGTACGCAAGACACCATAAAATGCAAGACATACGGATCACCCCTCCAGGATCCATCGTGGGAAGGACCTTCGTCTTGGGTTGGTTTTTAGCCACTCCTCAAGCATCTCAAGACCACCCCTCCT
>RDPX01000266.1:51504-66367 GCA_003991215.1 Morbakka virulenta
GCTACCAGTACCGCAGCCTCCCGAAAATGTAAGTACGATGTATCTAGTGATTTCAGCAGTGTGTTGCACAAATCAATTTGGACATTTTTTTGAGCAATAATCATAAACCTATCTTCAAATATTTTGCCACTAACTCACTGCCTCAACTTTTTTTAGATTGAAACTGCGTTGGAGATATCATCTGATGATTCAACAGCTACAAGTACTGAAGGTCAAGATGAAGCCTATCGTCCAACGTGTAGCACTGAACCTCACTATCCAAATAAACAGGAACTTGATGATCTGATCAGAGATCTAGGGCTAACTAAGTCTGGAGCTGAGCTACTAACATCTCGATTAAAAGAATGGAATTTGCTAAAAGGAGACTGTAAGGTGTCGGTGTACCGAAAACGACATGTCGTGTTTGAGAGCTTCTTTGATACCAGTAATGATATGTGCTATTGTAAGGATGTAAACGGGTTATTTTCGGCTATCGGATTCGAACACAAGCCTTCCGAATGGCGTTTATTCATAGACAGCTCTGTAAGGAGTTTGAAAGCGGTGCTACTACATAATGGCAACAAACACCCATCAATTCCTCTTGCTCACTCCGTACACAAGAAGGAGAATTATGAAAACGTCAAACAGCTCATTGACAACATCAAATACAGCAGTTTCAAGTGGAATGTCTGTGGTGACTTGAAGATGATATGTTTTTTGCTGGGACTACAAGGTGGATACACGAAATATTCATGTTTCTTATGCTTGTGGAATAGTAGGGCGGACAACGAGCACTATAGACGGAAAACGTGGCCTCCCAGGGAAGATTTGCAACCAGGAAAGTTGAATGTTGTCCGGCCTGCTTTGGTGGACCGCAAGAAGATTCTATTACCTCCTCTCCATATAAAGCTGGGACTTGTCAAACAGTTTGTGAAGGCATTAAGTACGGAAGGACCAGTTTTTCAAGAAATTAGGTCCATGTTTCCTAAGATGTCTGAGGCAAAAGTCAAAGCAGGCGTTTTTGTTGGACCAGAGATTAAGAAGATGCTGGAATCCGATAAACTCGAAGCTGTAATGAGCGACATTGAACGGGACGCCTGGAGCGCTATTCGAAGTGTTGTCCAGGGCTTTCTTGGTAACAAGAGAAGTCCAAACTACGAAACTCTTGTCTCACAACTTGTCGAAGCTTTCAAGTGCATGGGATGTCGCATGTCTTTGAAACTGCACTTTTTACATTCACATCTAGACTTTTTCCCTTCCAACCTCGGAGCTGTCAGCGAGGAGCATGGGGAGCGATTTCATCAAGATATCGCTACCATGGAACGTAGGTATCAAGGACGATGGGATGCCACAATGATGGGAGACTACATATGGTCAATAGTGCGAAGTGATAAATCGGAGCACTCAAGACAATCACGTTCGGCGAAGTTCTTCCAGCTATAGAGCACGCATTTTCTACAGTTACAGGTGTGACAGCATTTGATAGCTATATGTATAACAACTATTCTCTCTGTACTTATGCTATGCTAATAACTAACATTACCTAGTGTGTTACACTTTACATAGGCCTCGCAAATTTAGCTGGCAGCCTCTCACAATCGTTTAAATGGTGTAAACTTGCTATTTATCATAATAATGCTACATTGTGGTTCATTGTCTTGTTGTACTGCAATATTGTTAGGTTCAGCTTTTGATTAATTTTAAGTATTTTTCCAAAAAGTGACTATGCTCAGTAACATAGAAACGAACGATGGTTGAGAAAAATAAATGTGATTTTCGGATTCAGCGCACAAAAATACATTGGAAAACATCGAAAAAGTGTGTCAAGCAAAAATGCTGTTACATTGTGTTATCGGACCATTCTTTATTAAGAATTCTGGTGCAAAGGTGAGAGACACTAAGGAGTGGTACGTTGAGTTTCTTGAAACCTTTTAGAGTGATCTCCAGACCCGCTACCCATCACTTACACAAAAGTCCTGGTTGCAGCAGGATGAAACAAATTCTTACACCTCAAATCTATCCGAGATTAAACGTCTTGAGACTCTCATGTTTTATACGATTTTTTAAACAAAATAGATTAGTTATAACTGTGGTTAGTTAGAGCGGATTTATCCATAATTCCGTAAAAATTCATAAATCCAATATTTAAGCCTTTACGATGAAAACCCCTCATTTTTCACACTTTCCTCGAAACCCCATATTTCGGGACACTTTTGGAACGAAAACATCTTTTTTTAACTTTTTCCTAACACTTCACAAACTTATAACGCGACTGCTCTAAAAAGAACACTTGTGTGTGCACGAACACTAATAATTAAAATAGAGAAATAACAGGACATTCCGACGCCAAAAAACTTGTGTTTATTCCTGTCTAAATTTGTATTGGGTTAGTACTAGTTATTTTTCTTGGAGCATTGTATTACTGTAGCTAAACAGAATTTATAAGTAGATTACAATTTACAAATAATTGTAAAGATGGGAAAAGATAAAGCAGCAAAATATACAAAATTAAGTAGATAATGCAGATAATCTACGTGTCTACGGAAGGTAAAATGTTGTTTTTCACTGTCTGTATTACGCAAGTTGGAGAACAAAGACAAACATAGATGTAAGAGCTTTATCATGCAATGAGTCGTAAGCTTTTTCAGAGCTACGTTTCGAGAGATACTTCTCCCGTCGTCAGGCTCAACCTCACAATGGGAGAAGTATCTGTCAAAATATCTAGACAAGTTCTATTTTCCTTCGAATCAACTGGTTTGATTTTATTTCAAGTAATTTTTTTTTGCTTGTGCTTCGTTCCGAAATGAATCTTTTAGAACTCACTGGTGTCGCTTATGACATGGATTCAAACGTTACGTTTTAACAAGGGGACTTGTGTCTATCTGTGTCGATTGTGGACTCTAAACGACTCTCAACTTCAGAGAAAAGGAAGATCGTTGGCGATGTCATCCACGTGGATGTCATCAAGAGATTGACGTAAAAAAGACACGTGCTTTGAAAGCTCGAATTTGCCATTCAAAACTGCTGTCTATATTTTACAGGCGGAGTCGAGAATTTTGGTATAGCATAGATGAAACTACTGGCCGTCAGGGCCGATATGTTTGGAACTCCATCACAGGACTTTTTGACGATGCTCGCACGTCTTACTTGGTAAATTATGGTTTTCTAGCGAAAGCAGACGTAATTCAACTACAAGTTTACTTTTGAACAACATCGAAAACCATACCATCAGAGTATGACAATGTACTTTCTATATTAAAAGACGAAGCTTCTTTTAATAAAAGCGCTTTTAAGGCTATTTCTGTTCGTTTCCCAAAAGCTATCGATCTGCTATTAAATGCATAATATGAACAGTACTTGCGAGGCTGAGCATTCTAAGTATCCGGATGTTGATAGTGTTATTTTAATGGGGATTAGAGATTTAATAAAAGTACCGCATAGAAGGAATCAGTTATAGGCTGAAGAATTTCTGTTACAACCAGGTGGGGAACATGGCTTTCTGCAATGTACCTAATATTATACGCAAAATACTTCTCTGAATCTTTGCCAACAGCGACGCACAGGCTAGTACTAACTTGAAAAAAACAAATTAGGACTAGTTCTACACTGTCGAGATATTTTAACATTACAAAAAACAAATAAGAAAATCACTGCATGCCCTTTATAGGACACGCTATAAGATCATGAAATATTTCATCAGACAAATTCTGATTGGATAAACTGAGATGATTAAATCCTTTGAGATGTTTCATCAGACTCAGACAAATCGTTGTTGGTCAAATCTAGACGATGAAATGCTCGCAGACATTGCATAAGATACAAATAAGTCTTTGCTCAAGTTCAAGACAAATTTCATCAAAGCTGTTAAGCACTGAAATTTACATTTGATTTCATGTTGTTGTTTGTTTTTCTCTGTTGATGTTAAACAAGACTTATGCATCGTTTTAATTTACGTCAAGCCATTTCTGTCATAAAGGGTTTTTTCTTATGACTACTCTGTTGTGATATAGCAGGGTTTATTTTTTCAAGTCGAACGCCCTTCCTGAGGCTGAACAACAAGGAAAATAAATTGTAAAACCTCTTTTAGAGAATGTGAAATGAATGTCATTTGCAAGAGCTGGGTCGAAGGCAAGTTACTGGAGCTAGAAGGTACACCAACGAAATTAATAACTACAACACCGCCGACCCTTGGAACTTATAGAAAAACCAATGAATGTTTTTTTAAGACTCAAAATATGTACTTAGGTTTACATATCTCATCAGATAACTAATAGTCCAAAGTCTCTCCCCCCCCCAACACCCCGCCTCAACACCCCCAACACCCAGCATAATCTAAAAATAAAAAAATCAAATCATCTTTGAAACTCTACGTTCTATAGAAAAGCGGATTGCAGATTTGAGATCAGCATCAAAAACTGCATCGGACATATATAAATATATGGTTAATGAAAAATATTGACCAGTCCTATTAATAGACCTCAGGAAATAATTCATTTAAGAAGCAAACACACAAAAATAATAATTTTCTAAGATCAACTGATACACAAGGGCTTACTAAGACTTTATTTCGATTAGATACCAACATAGGTATGATTTAAACTTCACAAATCGTAAAGAAAATTTCCAAGTTTATTAATAAAAATTGGTCATGTTGACATTATTTACACACTACGTTTTTATATGGAATTCTTTATAGCAGAGGGAAGGAGCCTGGCAACAAACCCTGTGCAACATTCTTGGTTGAATAGACCTGAACGAAGGGGGTAAATTTTATTTCGAAAAATAGCATATTTAATAGGATCTGACCAACCATTACTACAATTACTGTACGCATAATTCTCATTGTTATATAATACGTGGTTTTTCAAATTCAGAATGTCTCCCCCCCCCAATTAATTCAGAAAACAAAAAAACCCTTGAAGTGCAGGCATAATTTTCGCGGGCTTCCTGATTCCAAAAAGCCTTAACTCTCATTGGTTACATTCAAAGCCTGGACACTACTAATTTTTCGCGGTCTTTGTAATTTGAAAAGCCATGTCCAAATCGAACATCTGATCAGAATCAAAATAAACAAGTCAAAGGAACAGCTGATTTTCGACCGGCAAATTACCTTCAGGTAAATTTATTACTACATTTCTACTATTTATCTATTATTCCTTTTTGTTAGTACTAGTTAAGTACTCTCAAGAAAACTCATAGTTTATACAATGTAAAACAATTAGAGAACCCTCCAATATTCAGATGTGCTCTTCGTCATTTCGTTAATGAATAAGTCTGTTCTCACAGCAACTTCAAATCGCCTCTCCATAACTAGGTATGGTAGCATTCAACAAACACTTGTACACTTGAAAGGTAAAGGTATAAATTTGACATTAAAACATCAAAATGACATTTGCCTCCTGATCTTCTAATGATAATGATAAGTAATGATAATTAAACTAAAAATGAAAGCCATTGTAAAGTCATAACATTTAAAGGAACTTAAAACTAAAATTGTAAATTGCATGTGCTATAAAGACTGGCTTGATACTTGGGTTTGTTGAATTATACCAATGATACCAGGTAGTGAAGACATAGCTGCTAGCAACAAGTTAACATAGAGTTAGCAGAGATTTTGGCTGATATGTTAAATATATTGCCTTTTTTGTACATTGTTTAAAGCTATGTATGGATTGGTTGTGTGTAAATAGTGATATAGAAACAAGAACATGCTTATGTTTATATTGACAGTTGGAAATATCAATTTAGAGAATACTTTGAGTAGTTGGTAAGAGAAAAGGCATACAAACTTTTATATTAAACGTCTTTTCTACACGTAGTCTATATATATGCTTGTGACATAAAGAGAAGTTCTTGATCGTATTTTCACAGAAATGTTTTAATATTTGGCAACGGGAATGTAAGAAAAAGAACTTTAGAAGACAAATTTGATGATTTGTGTGTTGATATGAGATAATACCTCTTCAAGGCCAATGTATAGTTCCCTTTTCTATTATGGCTTCTGGTAATGCAAACTTTGGTAATCATGTGTTTCACTCTTTCATTAAAATTTTCCTGTCTATAATGTGGTATGGTTGCATTCAACAAACACTTGTACACTTGAAAGGTAAAGGTATAAATTTGACATTAAAACATCAAAATGACCTTTGCCTCCTGATCTTCTAATGATAATGATAAGTAATGATAATTAAACTTAAAATGAATGCCATTGTAAAGTCATAAAATTTAAAGGAACTTAAAACTAAAATAGTAAAATGCATATTCCTTAAAGACTGGCTTGATACTTGGGTTTGTTGAATTATACCAATGATACCAGGTAGTGAAGACGTAGCTGCTAGCAACAAGTTAACATAGAGTTAGCAGGGTTTTTGCATGTTACCTTTCCTGCCTCCCTTTTGTTTGAGATTCTTATCTGTAAGATTAAAACATCGAAATTAACAGTACACATTGATACAACGTTTGGCACTGTATAGGTATTATGAGAGTTAATTTGTGTTTACTTGCATACCCCTTTACGGTTATGACAAAGTTATTTTAGTTGCATTAGAGTATATCGCATTGGTAGCATTTTGGGGTATGCAAGACAATAAGGACGAGGTAGGTTATGTAAAATTGCAAAAAATAATAAGCATCATGTTGTTTTTGCAAGAAAGGTAAAGGCTTGCAGAAAAAAGAAGTTTACACATTTCATCATTTATTTTTTGATGTACAGCATTGTATGACTGGCGGATTTGTAATGAAATGTTTTTTTTCTGAGGATATATCTGATTATGAAATGCAATAGAGGAAGACATTGACGATTGGCTGAAGAGATAATACTTTGGTGAAAGACGAAAACCAATAAGAAAAAGTAAAGCATGGTCCACACATCAGTGACTCTTCAACGTAATGAAGATAAAGCATTCAATGGAATCAGAAGAGCGATTAGCAAAGTTTTCAAGAGTAAGTAAACACTAATATGTGATTTTGGCCGATATGTTAAATATATTGCCTTTTTTGTACATTGTTTAAAGCTATATATGGATTGGTTGTGTGTAAATAGTTATATAGAAACATGAACATGCTTATGTTTATATTGACAGTTGGAAATATCAATTTAGAGAATACTTTGAGTAGTTGGTAAGAGAAAAGGCATACAAACTTTTATATTAAACGTCTTTTCTACACGTAGTCTATATATATGCTTGTGACATAAAGAGAAGTTCTTGATCGTATTTTCACACAAATGTTTTAATATTTGGCAACGGGAATGTAAGGAAAAGAACTTTAGAAGACAAATTTGATGATTTGTGTGTTGATATGAGATAATACCTGTCCAAGGCCAATGTATAATTCCCTTTTCTATTGTGGCTTCTGGTAATGCAAACTTTGGTAATCATGTGTTTCACTCTTTCATAAAACTTTTCCTGTCGCTAATGTGGTATGGTAGCATTCAACAAACACTTGTACACTTGAAAGGTAAAGGTATAAATTTCACATTAAAACATCAAAATGACCTTTGCCTCCTGATTCTCTAATGATAATGATAAGTAATGATAATTAAACTAAAAATGAAAGCCATTGTAAAATCATGAAACTTAGAGGAACTTAAAACTAAAATTGTAAAATGCATATGCTATTAAGACTGGCTTGATACTTGGGTTTGTTGAATTATACCAATGATACCAGGTAGTGAAGACATAGCTGCTAGCAACAAGTTAACATAGAGTTAGCAGGGTTTTTGCATGTTACCTTTCCTGTCCCCCTTTTGTTTGAGATTCTTATATGTAAGATTAAAACATCGAAATTAACAGTACACATTGATACAACTTTTGGCACTGTATAGGTATTATGAGAGTTAATTTGTGTTTACTTGCATACCTCTTTACGGTTATGACAAAGTTATTTTAGTTGCATTAGAGTATATAGCATTGGTAGCATTTTGGGGTATGCAAGACAATAAGGACGAGGTAGGTTATGTAAAATTGGAAAAAATAATAAGCATCATGTTGTTTTTGCAAGAAAGGTAAAGGCTTGCAGAAAAAAGAAGTTTACACATTTCATCATTTATTTTTTGATGTACAGCATTGTATGACTGGCGGATTTGTAATGAAATGTTTTTTTTCTGAGGATATATCTGATTATGAAATGCAATAGAGGAAGACATTAACGACTGGCTGAAGAGATAATACTTTGGTGAAAGACGAAAACCAAGAAGAAAAAGTAAAGCATGGTCCACACATCAGTGACTCTTCAACGTAATGAAGATAAAGCATTCAATGGAATCAGAAGAGCGATTAGCAAAGTTTTCAAGAGTAAGTAAACACTAATATGTGATTTTGGCCGATATGTTAAATATATTGCCTTTTTTGTACATTGTTTAAAGCTATGTATGGATTGGTTGTGTGTAAATAGTTATATAGAAACATGAACATGCTTATGTTTATATTGACAGTTGGAAATATCAATTTAGAGAATACTTTGAGTAGTTGGTAAGAGAAAAGGCATACAAACTTTTATATTAAACGTCTTTTCTACACGTAGTCTATATATATGCTTGTGACATAAAGAGAAGTTCTTGATCGTATTTTCACAGAAATGTTTTAATATTTGGCAACGGGAATGTAAGGAAAAGACCTTTAGAAGACAAATTTGATGATTGGTGTGTTAATATGAGATAATACCTGTTCAAGGCCAATGTATAATTCCCTTTTCTATTGTGGCTTCTGGTAATGCAAACTTTGGTAATCATGTGTTTCACTCTTTCATTAAAATTTTCCTGTCAATAATGTGGTATGGTAGCATTCAACAAACACTTGTACACTTGAAAGGTAAAGGTTATAAATTTGACATTAAAACATCAAAATGACCTTTGCCTCCTGATCTTCTAATGATAATGATAAGTAATGATAATTAAACTAAAAATGAAAGCCATTGTAAAGTCATAAAACTTAAAGGAACTTAAAACTAAAATTGTAAAATGCATATGCTATAAAGACTGGCTTGATACTTGGGTTTGTTGAAGTATACCAATGATACCAGGTAGTGAAGACATAGCTGCTAGCAACATGTTAACAAAGAGTCAGCAGCGTTTTTGCATGTTACCTTTCCTGTCCCCCTTTTGTTTGAGATTCTTATCTGTAAGATTAAAACATCGAAATTAACAGTACACATTGATACAACTGTTGGCACTGTATAGGTATTATGAGAGTTAATTTGTGTTTACTTGCATACCTCTTTCTGGTAATGACAAAGTTATTTTATTTGCATTAGAGTATATAGCATTGGTAGCATTTTGGAGTATGCAAGACAATAAGGACGAGGTAGGTTATGTAAAATTGCAAAAAATAATAAGCACCATGTTGTTTTTGTAAGAAATGTAAAGGCTTGCAGAAAAAAGAAGTTTACACATTTTATCATTTATTTTTTGATGTACAGCATTGTATGACTGGCGGATTTGTAATGAAATGTTTTTTTCTGAGGATATATCTGATTATGAAATGCAATAGAGGAAGACATTGACGATTGGCTGAAGAGATAATACTTTGGTGAAAGACAAAAACAAAGAAGAAAAAGTAAAGCATGTTCCAGACATCAGTGACTCTTCAACGTAATGAAGATAAAGCATCCAATGGAATCAGAAGAGCGATTAGCAAAGTTTTCAAGAGTAAGTAAACACTAATATGTGATTTTGGCCGATATGTTANGGATATATCTGATTATGAAATGCAATAGAGGAAGACATTGACGATTGGGTGAAGAGATAATACTTTGGTGAAAGACAAAAACAAAGAAGAAAAAGTAAAGCATGTTCCAGACATCAGTGACTCTTCAACGTAATGAAGATAAAGCATCCAATGGAATCAGAAGAGCGATTAGCAAAGTTTTCAAGAGTAAGTAAACACTAATATGTGATTTTGGCCGATATGTTAAATATATTGCCTCTTTTGTACATTGTTTAAAGCTATGTATGGATTGGTATTGTGTAAATAGTTATATAGAAACATGAACATGCTTATGTTTATATTGACCGTTGGAAATATCAATTTAGAGAATACTTTGAGTAGTTGGTAAGAGAAAAGGCATACAAACGTTTATATTAAACGTCTTTTCTACACGTAGTCTATATATATGCTTGTGACATAAAGAGAAGTTCTTGATCGTATTTTCACAGAAATGTTTTAATAATTGCCAACGGAAAATTAAGGAAAAGGCATTAAGAAGAGAAATTTGATGATTTGTGTGTTGATATGAGATAATACCTGTACAAGTCCGATGTATAGTGCCCCCTCCTATTACGGGGTCTGGTAGTGAAAATTTCGGTAGTGATATGTTTTTAGATTTGATAAAAATTTTTTCTGTCCGCCATGTACTATGGACGAGGTGGGTTATGTAAAATTGATATAAGTAGTTAGCATTTGTTTTTTGCAGGAAAGGGAAAGTTTTCTGGAGAAAAACGGTTTTACAGGTATAAATTTATTTTTTTTATGTACATCATTGTATTTCCAGCCGACTTGTAATGAAATGTGTTCTTCTTTTCTCATGGAATATCTGGTTATTAAATGGAAGAGAGTAAGACATTGACCTCTGGCTGAAAATATGTCACTTTATTCCTAAGACTAATATCAAAATTGATTTTGCTTGATGTTTGTTTATTTTTACAATCTAGAGGTCTATGATTGAGCTTTAAAAAGATGCCATTTACACTTTGTTTTTCTCTTCTTTTTGACAGTTATTTGAATCAAGAGGCAAATATTTTTCAAGAGTAGCAAACAACAATATATTCAAAAATAGCCAACATCTACCAACATTATAATGATCTACTCCATACATCTTTAAAAACGTGCAGAACAGTATTTTGACAGTCATTTCCTAGTAATTAATGAAAGTAGCCGAAAAGATAATGTAACAATAAATTGTATCGTTTGAATGAGGACCTAATTTATGCAACACATTACATACACAAATGTGGCTAAAAAAAGTGGCTGAAAAGATATTGAAAGAGAATAGATTGTTCTTCTAAATGGGCACTTTAATGAAGGACACATGAACCAGTGTCTGCGCAAAAAAAATTCCTGAAAAGATAGTGGAACAGAAGGTATTTTAGTACCTAATGTTGGGCAGTGGGGCAAATTATTGCCAATGAGGAAAGTTAGGCACTCCTCTCCCTCCACTAGCCTTGGCTTAGGAATACTCCCTTTTTTTCTTTTTTTTTTATCGACAAATATCTCTGTGCAGGCTTTGTGGGGTCGTGCCTTAGTTCTGGGCTTTCCTCAATGGTTTATTGTGTCTGTAAGACGGGATGACCAAGTCATGAAGGCTTGTTGCTGACACAATAAGTTCGGAGAGGTCATGTCTGGTTCTATGTACTTCTCTTTCATTGGCTTGCTGGGGGTAGGAGTCGGCCGTTGGTAGAAGCTTCATGTATCTCAGGGCATGGCTTACTGACGTGTGCCATGATCCACAGTGGGGTCTCCGTTAATCTTGTTAGACAGTGTGTTGGGTATAGCCTTGACATGCTGCTGGAGGAGAGTTGGTCACTTAGGTTATGTCTAGCCTTGCGTACCTCTGCTGTCGACTGCCAATGGCGGTTCCAAATGGGCTGTCATTATGTTGTGTTTTATGTGAATGCATAAACACAGCATGCGAAACCAATCGCCTCTGGCAGCCAAGTCCAGCTCCTGGCCTTCTCGTGGCGGAACTGTTTCTTACTAGCAGGAGAAGGGACGATGTTTATTCTGCCACTAACATGTCAGAAAATTATGCAGCTTAAATAATATCAATACACTAAAATATTTTTTCCTTTTACTTTTGCTGTAGAAATCAAGACTGGAAATAGGGATGGAAGAGAATTTATTGTATTCTCACAAGACACAATACAAGTCAAAATAGTTAATAGTTTTGTTAAATGTATACACAGACTAGTAGGCGTTAGTATGACTTCTAAATTAACAAAATTATTTTGAACTAAAGGACTCTATACACCACAACTTACACAATGTAAATATTTTTCATTGTCAGAGGTTTCAAGGCTTCTAGAATCACATATATGTAATATCATCAAAATTGTGCAATCTAAAGTTTATGTTTATGTATTGACATCATTGACATTACTTGAATATTCTCCATAATTATGTCAAGGATTTTGTAATAAATATGAAAATCCTGTGAAAGTTAAATGTTTTATGTAAATATTAAGTAATCATGTAATTCTATATATAGGGTCTACTGTAATTTTTTTGTTCATGTTAGAAACTGTAAGAGGTATGATGTAAGGAGTCAAAATAAGAATAAAAGGATTGATTTGGAAATTGCCTGTCAGCTCTTTGTCTTCTTGTGAAATTTTTTAGAGTGGATTTGAGTAAGAGTATGATTGGGTGGGTGTGACCAGGTATAAGTTCAATAATGTGTTGGTCAAAATCTAATTTAATGGGTGGAAGTGAACAAGACTGGGTTCAAGGGAGGGAAAGGAAGGTAAAGGGAGAGAGAGGGACAGAGAGAGGTAAAGCAAGAGAAAAAGAGAGGGACAGGGAGATGTAAAACTAGGGGTAAAGGGGGTGAAAGGGAGGGGGGCAGGCACAGGGAAAGTGAGGTAAAGTTGGGGGAAGAGGAAAATCAAATTTTTTCTGTGACGGTTGAATAATCAAAGTGGTGTTGACCTCTGTTTCACATGGAGATTTACCGGAATTGCAGGGAAATGAGAATCGAATAACAGAAAATGACTTCATGCAACAATATGGCGGATTCTCAGGTTGAGGAACTTGATAGTTGTGAAGCAGAGGAAGGCTGCCTTGGAGTTCTAACCTTAAACTGCTGGCAAGTATTTTTAAACGTCGTATTTTCTTAATGGACCTCACACAGTTTAAATCAGCTCTGAAGTTTCAAGACCGACTTGATTGCCAACGATCCGATAGGCCAACATACTTTTGTTTTTTCAACAAATATTTGTTAAAATTTCTTTTCAATCCTTTATTGAACAACTAACTTTTTTCATTATTTTCCTTTATGGTAACAATTAATAATGATGATGTTAATAATGCTAATGATATTAAAATTTATAACGATTATTTTCATTTCAATTATGATAACAGTAATTTTTTTAACTAATAATTTTTCACGATGATATTTATCGAGTTACACTTCATAACTTCATAAGGCCGAGGTAATCAATATGTAGGAATTTTATCTTTAATACTCACCTAAAATTTTGGTAAAAAGATACGGAAGTTACTGCCCCATGTGTTGCTGGTATCACGACAACATATTTGTTTTCATGTCAAGATTTGTGCTTGTCACTTATTCACTTGACAAGGCTCATATATAGTGGCATTGCTGATGATCCATAATATGGGTCATGTGGTACCGTGTAACGTCGTGTTTAGTCAATTCTTGTAACAAGGATCTAAAGATAATTGGTGAGATATGGAGTTGCTCTTTTAATTTTGCTTCACATGTGCTGTGTCCATTAAAATGAGTTTAAGTATAGGTTAGATTATTAGCTGAAATCACATAATACTATTCCCCTATTTGCAAATTTAGTGATGTGTGACAAAAGCTAAAGATCCTTAAATTGAACTTGTTGTCTATCAAGAATAAAACCCCTCGTCTTGTGCAGATATTGGAAAGTAATAATAATAAAAAAAAATAATAATAATGACAATAATAATAATAATAATTCATGTGGGCATGAAATACCAGGTGGCAACTGGTGCAGTAAATCCAGCCCCTTGGCAGTAAGGTTGAAATGCACTCTATGTCATTGAAAACAAGAAAAAAGTCATACCACTTTCTCCATTGTGCAAGTCAACAAAGGATGTGCCCCTCAAGGAGATACCAGCTTGAGGTTGAAAAATGTGCTACTAGATCTAATTCTTCCCACAAAAATAGTTTACATGGTTATCAGGATGGGGTCACTCCCACCCCTAACCCGATTCACGACTAAAACAAAATCCCAAGGAAAAACAAAAGAAATAGACAAGGAAGAATATAAGGAAACAATGTACTGTTTTTATTTGTGTTGGAAAAATCTCAATCAAATAATGGTGAGAATACTTTTTTAAATGGATTGAACAGAATAGCAAAAGTGATAAAATAGATCATACAGACGCTAACAAACTAGAAAATGTTAAAAGATACTTTTTAAAGGCAAAAAAGTTATGTGATGCTGAAATAAGCGAAATCAAAGAACAAGTACAACATGACACTAGGATGACTGTTGATAATGAAGTTGGTGTAAGCCCAGTAAATAATGACAATAAAGGAGGAGAGCCAGGTAATGTTGAGGTTGTGGAGGGAAATACTGAGGATGTTTGAGTAGATTTAATAAATGTTACAAATTTTTCAGACATACTGAGATGTTTGAGACAGATGCTAATGAATTCTACCTCAAAATTGGCAAAGATACAATATTTGTAAAAGAAGTACCACTAGAATTTTGAGTTAGAGAATTTTTAAAGTCAATCTGGGGAAATGATGAATCTCACAATGAGAATGCTGATTGGATAAGAAAACTAAAGGATGATAATGAGGAATTACAAGAACAGGAATGGAAAACTGGAATGGATACTGAAAACTTTAAGAATATACAAAGCATCACCGGTACTTGTTAATTTTCTGAAAACTAGTATGACTTTTTGAGAAACAAATCATACTCTCTGTCTCAAGAACACTCACCTCAAATAGCATGAAAATTAAATGTGGCATCTTTCAAGGTGACTCTCTTTCCCCACTTTTTTTCTGCCTTGTACTCATTCCTCATTCAAAGATGCTAAATGATACAGGTTATGATTATAAGATCATTGATAGAAAAATAAACCACCTGTCTTATATGGATGAAATTGTATGCAGATAATGATGGTGAACTTGAAGGGTAATTGAAAAGTGTTAAATCATTCCGATGACACTG
>RDPX01000266.1:88451-100183 GCA_003991215.1 Morbakka virulenta
CTCTCTCTCTCTCTCTCTCTCTCTCTCTCTCTCTCTCTCTCTCTCTCTCTCTCTCTCTCTCTGTCATGTTACCACTGATAGTTATCGCAGGCTAAAGAAAGAGCAAGGAAATCCTGGAATTAGGTTGAAGGCAAGCGCATGAAGAAATAAAGCAATCACGATCGAAAATTCCAGCAGTAAACACTTTTTCTTAATTTATATGTATATATATATATATATATAAATAGATAGATATATATTTATTACGCTTGCATATCAGCCTTTCATAATTGGAACATATTCGTACACCTGAGCATGGTTATAATACAAACCAACCATTGAGGATCTTCTTTTTTTACGTTCCTGCATCCACTGGTAGCAGCATAGCAGTCATCCTACAGAAAAAATAAACCAGATAGCAAAGTGTAATTAAGATGATTGCAGTTTTATGGTTTGGCTTGTAACAAGTTTGGCTTGTAACAAGTAGGGTGTAATCTTAATAGCCATAACCGAAAACACATTTACATTAACTGCTTAATAAAAAAATTATATTTCCTCACCCCAATCACCAGCTCGACGTTTGCGATGATTTCAAGTACAGTCAGTTATATACGTAGAGGACATCTTGGTTATCCCCAACTGTCTACTACATACAGCTGCCTGTTGCATGAACGTAGGTCTGTTTGACGTAGTTATACTGAGTACAGTCAAATTTTTTCGTAGCGGACTTCTTTGATATCGCAAACATTGTGCATCTGTTCTGTGGATAGAAGTTGGTCTGGTTGACGCTATTATATTAAGCAAAGTCAAGGTTATACGTAGCAGAAAATTTAAATATCACAAATATTTGTACGGCTAGCCGTTGCATAGAGGTTGGCTTGCTTGACACAGTTGTAAAACCCTAGGTCAAGGAAGTAGTTATGATATTTGAGACTGGAGTTGTACCTTTGTGTTTATTGCGGTTTTTCTCTTATCAAAATATGGGTAAAATCTTCGCAACAATTCAGACCTTTTTGAAAATGCATTGGTTGGCGTCAGGAAGGGCATCCAGCCAAGAAATTTTTCACTACCAAAATAAACAATATATAATAAGCAATTATAGCTTCATTTACATAGTTAAAAATGATCTATTTGTTAGATGGAGTGGAACTACAGCTTACGGCGTTTGGGCTGCCTTTTTGGCACATAATAACTCTGTAGAAAAAAAATGAATTAAAATTTGCCAATAACTTAACGATAATTTTTCACAGACTTTTTACCCTTCCGTGTGTAGCGTGTAAGCAAGTTATTGTTGACAGAGTAAATCATGATGATGGGGAGAGCTTAAAAGTTCCTGTTGAATACATGTATTGTGGTAATATGTGAACTAATAGTCTTGCAGAAGACCAGATTGACAAATTTGAAAAACATGTAAATGTTATATTGAGATGTGTGAAATTTGAAAACGGCACTTGAATATGATGGTGATTTTTTAGTCGTTAAACTTTTTTGAACTCGGAGTGCAAATTTGCTTCAGGCAGAGTATTACGGCAGCAAAGACACTGCAACGTAACACGAAATGTATTTGGGCACCGTAGCATAGAACTGCAATAATTAGAACCACATTCTCAATATTCAGAGTAGATGTTATAATTCAATTTATCCAACTTCTGTGGAGCAGACAACAAAGTTCATTACTAAAGAATTAAGTTGTTTTTCTTTTAAACACGTGATAACTATGTCAATTGCTATAGAAAAAGCTGCTGATGCCATTTCCAAGGCATTTTATTACTTAATTGTTTAAGTTAGTGAAGAGACACCAGCTGGTACTTGAGCCAGCGTGCTAGATATTAACGAGTTTTGTATACCTTGAATTACTAAGTCACTTACCGCGTTTTATTTTTAAGGAGAAAACAATACTTGTATTTTTCTCGAGTAAACATCTAGATGAAGATCACAATTGATATTATATATTCCACCCAAAAGTAATTCATAACCACTCATTTAAACCATGTCCATTGATTATATTCATTCATCAGGCGACTCTTCTGTCAATTCTTGGTATACCATCACTTTGAACTTAAATCACTCCTTTGATGATAATTCCAAGTTCTTGACGTGTCGTTGGTTATACATAATTTGGAATTTACAGTGTTCGAAAATTCCCTCATTATATCCTTGCATTTTGTGCAATTAAATGGAACGCTTTATATTTTTCACTAACCAAGCTTTGATTTAAGAGTACGGATAAGGTAATAAATTGTATCCGTCCCCTGTCTGTTGTCCAGAATGTAACTTTTGTCGCGTATCGTATATCATGTGATACGTTATCTTTCTTTGAGCTTTTTACTCGATGTTTTTAGGTCTTTAAAATCTGCAATATCTCGTTATTTGATTTTGCTGGGCCATATGCAGTCCATCATTTAGTTTTCAGTCTTGTTATTTTGATTTGAAGCGTTTCATACCTGTCTTTAAATTACCAACCATGTTTTTAATTCAAAATATGATTTTTAATATTTTTTCGTATTTCTAACAGTGTTTTTAGCACTTTGGTACTAGGAACAACTGTTCCCTGAGAACCATATTAAAGTAGGTGTATTGTGTGTATTGTGGGTGTATTTTGTGTATTGTTTNGTATTTTGTGTGTATTGTGTGTGTATTGTTTGTGTATTGTGTGTATTGTGTGTATTGTTTGTGTATTGTGTGTATTGTTTGTGTATTGTGTGTATTGTTTGTGTATTGTTTGTGTATTGTGTGTATTGTTTGTGTATTGTGTGTGTATTGTGTGTGTATTGTTTGTGTATTGTATGTGTATTGTGGGTGTATTGTGTGTATTGTTCATTTAAAAAGATAAAGCAATAAAGTGGTAGTTCAGGTATATTTTCACATTGGGCCTGTTACAACGGGAAAATTATTTACCTATTTCCAGTTACCATTTGGCATCCCTGGTAGTTATATATTTTAGGATAATATGTTACACATTTTGATGCTACCAATGAAAATCCATATTCTTCCTTAATGAAGCATGATCTCGTCGGCTGCATCCATACACAAACTTCGATAAGTTCTCCAGTGGACCCTTTGGTTCATTGACTAAGAGATCTGGCCTTTCTGTTATTCGGTTTACCACTACACATGGTGAGACAGTAGTAAAAATCAACCGGTAATTTTAGCACAGAAGCAGTTCACTGGCCACGTATATCTTGTAAATATCACACGACTGATCTGGCTCAGTTACTTTATCCAGCATTACAGAGAAAGCACAGTATACCTTCTGTGTAATACGTCAGGCAATGATGCTGCAGGCATGCTGTAGTCACGCTTTGGAACTTGTCTTGGAAAATCCATTTTATCACCTTATCACGCTCACACATTCTACAAATCAGATCTAAAATCAAAGTTTCTTTGCCTGATGATGACTGATGTGTCACTTGTGCAAGCTGACCATCGTCCCTTGCCCCAACAGTAGCATTTAGCAACGAAAGAATGCCTTGAGCTTTGACCTTTTATTTTCCAAAGTTTCTGTTTGTATAAAAAGAACATCGACGTAGAATAATGCCTATTCATAAACCCTGCTTGACTCGAAAATGGATTTCTTTTGTAAAGTACCTATAGGTTCAAACTTATTGTCAAAATGTCATCATGAATCGGTTTTCAAAGCTTGTTCACAAAAATTGACTCACGAGTTTCGACATTTCAAAAGAAACCTGCTTAACCTAACCAGCTTATTTTCCTTTCTTTCAAATCCACATCATAGTTATTGTGATTACACTCTGCTACTGTTAAAATTCCCGGAGACTGTAATTAGTTCCTTTAACCTCCAGGCATACCCTGAAATAACCCATTTAAGATCTTTTGTACTTACAATCAGTGATTAGCAGGGTAAGGTATGTTCCCCGAGAGAAAGGGTGACTGACAACTTCAAAGCACCTCGTGGAAAGCGAAGTATTAAGTGGTTATTGACGCCAATGCTTCATTATCAGGTTTTATTGAAAGTCATTCAAATATTGTACACTCAACCTTCCTTAGGTGGGAGTAAAGATGAATTAATTCATTGTTTTAAAGAAGAAGAACCGTATAAAGCAGGGGAATAGTTTTTGAAGGCACGACTGAGGGTTTCCAGCTGTTTTTTTAACACTTGAAAGGGAATGGATCCGGATATCGAAGACGGAGTGGATTTAAACTTCACAATAAAGAAGGATACGATGAAGGTGTCGATGTTGACAAAGAGATTTTTGACTCCCTTTTTTTTAACGTCATTTTCCCCAGCAATAGGGGCTCAAACGGTGCCCTTTAGAGGGACATGGATTTGGCAGTGAGAAATTTCTTGGCCGAATGACGTTAAAAATGACGTTAAAACTAAAAAAAAAATAGCTATAAAACTACACATCGAAAGATCTCAACTCCATAAGAGAGAAATTTGAAATGTTACAAATAAGTAAACAGAAACTGGGTTGCTTTTATCTACCATTACTCATATTCTGTACCTTTTTTAGTCTAGCTGTTAGTTACTAACAATACCGAAGCATACGCTGGTATGTTTTGTTAAGTTCTTTTATCCTGTTGATGTGCCACCTGTTCAGTATGGGCAGGTGGTCCAATCAAAGCATAAAAGAAGTTAGCACACAAAAAATAACCATGTGCTTTAGTATTGTTAAAAAAAGCAAATCAATAACTTTGGCAAGCATTACTTATAATCCATTTACCAACACAAACGTAAATGAACTATAGTTATCATGAATAAGGTAAACTATTAAAATATATTTAATTCGCTTTCGACAGTTTTAACTTCATTTATCCATATATTTAATTCAGATTTTGAGAACAGGTGTAGAAATAGAAGTCTCTGTGTAAATCATAATTTTTTTTAGAACTATGATCACAAAGAGGACTTTGAGATAGAAATTGTGAATGAAAAGGAATAGCTACGGAAAGTAAAGTCAAATTGTGATTGCCATAGTTTCATAGCCACAATTTAACTAGAAAAAAAGAATTACCAAGCAACTTAGAGTTTCCTTTCCATTGATATATGATGGGAGGATATTTAAGAGGGAAATTATAATTTTGTGGTTTAAAAATGGGAGCGGAGTCAGAAATGTCCAACAGTAAAAAATAACCTTTTGAAATTGAGAAAAAATCTACCCAGTTTAAAGGAGTGCCATTTTTTTAATGCCAAAACGGTTTTATCTGTTAGAAATGAAATTGACCCAAGTGTATTGGTGCATTCAAAAAATTATTATGTAAACTGAAAGGGGAGATAAGTATACGTCAGCATTCGGTTATAAAAAATGCCTTATTTAAAGAAATGCAAAAACATCGCAGATAAAGAAAATAAATAGAAAGCAACAACAAAAATGCAATTTGACATCAGATTTAAATTTTAATTGTTGGAGTAAAGTGCTCCTAAGCGACAAGCTTTAGCTTAAAAGAGGTGAACTAACGAAAGGATTTTAGTAAGGTTGAAAAGAGTAAGGATAAATTGAAAATTATGAAGGGTCCCGCAACATTTAGTTTTTATTCAAGGATATATTATTAATATATGTATATATATATATATATATATATATATATATATTAATAATTATTATTTATTAAGTAGTAAAATTTGCCTTTGAAGATGAAGTCCTAAAAATGTCGTCAGAAGTTAGAAAACCACACCGATTTGCTGATACCAACACCAGTTTTGAAAATTAGGACTCTACTGAGAATTTTCTAGAACGAGACATCTGAAATCCTAAAGACACGTATGTAGTACGCTTTTTTGTGTACACTGGAGGAGCCGTAACTTAATGGTTAGTGCAACTGCACTGTAACCAGGAATTCCGGGTTCGATTCCCCGAGCGGGCGACTTTGGAACTTCATCAAAGAAAAAAACATTTGTTGGCGTCAGGAAGGTCATCCGGCCAAGAAAGTCCCCTCTGCCAAAATCCAAGTCTCTGTTAAAGGCACCTTCAAAGTCCAAGTTACTGAGTGAAAATGACGTTAAAACAAAAAAAAACCCCTGTATTTTCATTGCTCAAATTGTACGAGAAATACCATACAATTTTATTCATTTACTTAAATAAGATATCTTATGAAGGATATACCCAAGTATAAATGCTCCATAACAGTTGGCATTTGCTGCTTTACAAGATGAGACCATTCATCGTTTAACCAATGAAACTGCTTGCTGGTCTTGTACGATATTCTTTCGCTGGGATAATTTTCCTAGTTTTACTTAAACAGCCTAATATATTATACTCTTCCCAAAAAATTCGATCACGTAGATAGTTGAACCTTGTTATTTTATTTTGATGCCATCGTACATTTTTTCCACTCCTAGCATCCTTGCTTATGTTCCGTTGAGTCTTTTGGTTGATCCCAAATTTAAAGGGCTTGAATTTTAACCACTTATTTCTTAGCTGTTGGACGTAGAAATTCCACTTTTGGGTCGGATGGTAAATATGGTTTTCGTACTACTTCCGTCGTGTGTAAAGCCACGGAAACTTTCCTTTTCCATACCCCTACGTTTTCACAAGAATTAAACCAAGAGCAGAGGTATAGAAAATTGTACACCTGTTATATTTAATTTCCTGCAACAGAAAACTTGCATTTCAGGATTGTACTGCATGCATATGGATTTTAATTTGTTTTTTAACGTCATTTTTTCCATTAACTGGGCTCGGACGATGACCTCCTGAGGGACATTGTTATGTCAGTGATGAATTTCTTGACTAATTACTTTTCATGAGGCCAACAGATTTTAATCCAATTTAATCGATAAATTCTCGCCCAAATATAATCTAAGTCTGTGAAAAACAGTGACATTACTAGTTTTCTTATTTTGATTGTTACAATTGGAATAGTTACAGTTTTTGAAAAATGATGTCAGAAATTAAGGCCGATATGCGAATTTGTGTTGAAACGTTTTCATTGAAATTTTAATTTTTCACTACTGTTGGGATTTTTGTAATCTTCATTACAATAAAGCCAGAACTGCTATCACTTTGTTAAATGAACACGCCACACGTTTGGTCATCTTTCAAAGCCATTCGGAAAGAAATTAAAACTCCATCTTCAGGTATTGTCTGGTGCGTAGCTGGTGTGAGATTTAGACAGTCAATTAGCAATATGTTTTAGGAGATGACTTCTTTATACTATAAAGAACCTATGTATGTATGTATGTATTTATGTATATATATATATATATATATATATATATATATATATATGGTGCTCAAAAAGTATGTAATCGACCAGAAAGAATAACTTGAGATAATGAACATTAATACTGCAGCTCTGTCAGAGGCATGTCTCTCGGTGAAGATCAGCTCACTGAAATAACATCTGGTTTCACGCTCTTCTGGGTTGCCAAGCAGAAATGTGAACATTGTGGTATTGGTGTAGATTTTGTAGCCAGAACAACCTAATCAGAACGTGTACAGTACCCCTGCAGCATTGCTGATAGCATAATGAAACTTCGAACTCCTCTCTCTTGAGGTAGATACACAACCGTCTTCTCAGTTTATGCTCCAACAATGCAGGCTAGTAAAGAAGCTGTCATTACCTTTAACGAGNTTGAAATTTTAATTTTTCACTACTGTTGGGATTTTTGTAATCTTCATTACAATAAAGCCAGAACTGCTATCACTTTGTTAAATGAACACGCCACACGTTTGGTCATCTTTCAAAGCCATTCGGAAAGAAATTAAAACTCCATCTTCAGGTATTGTCTGGTGCGTAGCTGGTGTGAGATTTAGACAGTCAATTAGCAATATGTTTTAGGAGATGACTTCTTTATACTATAAAGAACCTATGTATGTATGTATGTATGTATGTATTTATATATATATATATATATATATATATATATATATATATATATATATATATATATATATATATGGTGCTCAAAAAGTATGTAATCGACCAGAAAGAATAACTTGAGATAATGAACATTAATACTGCAGCTCTGTCAGAGGCATGTCTCTCGGTGAAGATCAGCTCACTGAAATAACATCTGGTTTCACGCTCTTCTGGGTTGCCAAGCAGAAATGTGAACATTGTGGTATTGGTGTAGATTTTGTAGCCAGAACAACCTAATCAGAACGTGTACAGTACCCCTGCAGCATTGCTGATAGCATAATGAAACTTCGAACTCCTCTCTCTTGAGGTAGATACACAACCGTCTTCTCAGTTTATGCTCCAACAATGCAGGCTAGTAAAGAAGCTGTCATTACCTTTAACGAGGATCTGCGTAGTGCTGTCAGCTTTGTCCCAGTTGATGAGAAACATTATTTTAGGTGTTTTCAGTGCACGAGTCGGTAGTGATTTTCAAACTTCGGATGTCCTTGGTCGCCATAACATTGGCCAAATGAATTCAAATGTCTTGAAGCTACTTCAGTTCTGTTACGGGCTCAATTTGATCGTAGGCAATACACTTTTTCAGCAGAGGGTTAAGCACAGGGCTATGTAGACACACCCAATATCGAAACATGGAGATATGATATCCAGGAGGCGTGATCATCGTGGTGTGTGTAATGTACCTGTTATGAGAAATGCGGAATGTGACACTGATTTCAAAATATTGTACGGAAAGTTTAAACTGTATACCCGTAAAAAAGTTCGGATAATTGGGGTGAGACGTCCAAAGCGCATCGACGTTGCTAAACTGAAAGACCTGGGTGTGTACAAAACATTAAAAGACAAATTTGATGACATTGATTTTGATGGAACGTGGGAGAAATTTAGGAACCAAGTGTACTCAGTGGGAGCAAAAGTTCTTGGCTATAGAAAAAAGAAGCATAAAGACTGGTTTGATGACGATGACCACAAAACCAAGCAGTTACTAGAAAGTAAAAGAAAGATGTATGAAATTATCCTTAAAGATATCAATTTAGTTCATCCCGAAACAGAGAAGATTTTCAAAGAACACAAAGCAGCTTTGCAACGCGTCCTTAGAAGAATGAAGAATGAATGATGGTCGCAGATTTCCACAAAAATTCAAAGGGATGACCCTAAAGACATGGAGCTGTTTTATGGTCTATAACATGAAGTATTTGGCCCTCCAAAACCTTGCATGTTCCCTCTGAAGTCAAAAGACAACAGGGAGGTTATCAAAGAACTAAAGAAGATTCTGCAGTGCCGGCACGAGTACTTTGCTAACCTGTTTAATAATCCTTAAGTATTGAATTTGAATCCCATGCAGAATCTACCACAATGTGCTGTTAAGTTTAGAATGGATCTACTACAAAGTCGTGAAGAAGTAGAAATTGCTCTCAAGCAAATCAATACAGGCAAGGCACCTGGTCAAGATGGCCTGCCAGTTGAAGTTATGTTGATTGGAAGTGAAAATGTGACTAATGCAGTGATCAATCGTATTACTAAGAGCAGATATGGCACCAACGTACCCAAGGATTGGATAGATGGTATCTTAGTCAATCAACGTTTTACTAACGAGGATATGTTGTATAGAATTTTCAACAGCAATAAAGTGAAAGAAAGCTATTGATGTACCGATAAAATTAAGCAGATTATAAAAGCCCACAACAACATTATTTTATTAAAAGAAGATCGAAGCCCTTTTCAGTGTAAATATTGAAACAAAAATAATTGTCCAGTCAAAAAAAAGTGTCATATTATTAATTCTCTTTGAAATTATATCGTTTCTTTTAAATACCGGGTAGAAAAGGGTTATGGACGTGCGGGGGACGAAAGCCCAGTGTCGGAGCCATATCATTCAGCCAGAAAAGTGCTCCAAGGAAACATTCGTTGCCTAGGTGTGTCTGGTACGGAATTGATATAGTAAGCAGTAACGCAGAACTTAATTAGTCGATTACGAAATCAGCACCACGGTATACAAATATCAGAAAAAAATGTCGGTTATACTTGCATGAGAAACAAAAAATCATCACCTATACAAATCAAAATCAATTAGTTAACCAACGAGATGAATTGATCTCTGAGTGCCGTCACAAGAACCAATACACTTCATTGAATTATAGGAGAGAAAAGTAGTCTTTTGAGAACTGCAGATGTTAGATCTGTGTAATATGGAATGATTCTGTAGTTAACCTCATTAAATGAGTGAACTTTTCAGTTGCACAAGAAAAATAGTTATTCATTCCTATTAGGTGGAATCCGCACAAAGAGTGCACAACGTTTCAATACAAAGCTGTGATATCTGAAGGTAAATGCCAAAACTGGTACCCAATTTACGAGGCAAAAGGTACTGCCTTAAATGAAGCTAGCAGATCCTACGTTAGGTTGGCCGAAGACGAATAGAAACCACGGAAAAGAAACCATTCAAAATCATTTAACAACAGAAAAGAAACCACATTATCAAGTTACGCATATATACGTATGTATACACACATATACAAGTAATTATTAGCTATCGACAGTGCTCAATAATATAAGAATATTAGAGCTATTAAATGCTAATATATATATATATATATACTCAATCTGCAGACAGTACCGTTTCGCCCTTTGTGGGCTCATCACTCCAGCACAGAGCTTCTGAGACATATCTCACTGACCATGTTGCCTGAGCAAACACATATATATACAAATATATACGGAACAAATATATATATATATATGTATATATATATATATACATACATATACATGTAAGGTTTCCCATACCATATAGATTGTAAAATAGCATGTATGTCTTGGTTATTTGTTAAATGGTTTTACTGTTATAAAAAGAAGCACAAAAATGTGTACATGTAAGAATATTAATATATAATACCCTTTTGAAGGAATGTTGTGGCGCATTGCTTTGGTTTTGATTTTCTTCATCCCTCAGTATGGCAAGGAGTCTTCTTAACTCATCTGCAGTGTCTTTTCTCTTCCAAAACCTGGTCTTTTCCTCCTGTTGTTCTGCAGTATCTCGTTTAAATTCCTGATTTTGATCAAGAGAATTGTCATCGTACATTTTGTCTTGCCAAATACTTTTTCCATATGAAAATCCTATGGAAACCATTAATACATAGGTTACGAATGCATATTTCCTCATCTTGACAAAGCTTTACGACAGATAAGTGTAACACACTGTTATCAGTAACTCCGCTATGGCAAGAACTAAATTGACACTTATCGTCCTATTTATCCTCCAAAATAAGCGTGTCGTGCTAATTTATTGTGTTCCTGTTGGATGACTTCACCTGTTTTTTTGTTTTTGATGTTTAAAGAACTTCAATTGAAATCATTACATGGAGCTTGTACTATAAAACGTAACGGAAGCCATAAAATCCTCATTCCAATTCATCTCTTTTTGACTTTACTGTACCGCAGTAAATATATACTGCAAAAATCCAAAACTTCATTGTGTCAATAATCCGCAAGTAAGCTTCGTTTTATGGTGTTATTTGTTTACTTTGACGTTTTGTTTACCATATTTTTGTTGGGATGTATTTAACGGTTGGTTCTGTTTTATGAAGAATACCTTAAAAGAACAGCTGTTGTAAAGAATAAGCGCAGTTTCAAGGTTAGTGTTAACAGACTGGAACAAAGTGTATTGCATTGTTTGTTTTTCGCATTTAAGCAACAATGATCGGACTATTGCAAAAAACGATCATCGAGGTATTTCGAAATACTTATCTTCCTTTCTCGCTCACTGTTTATGTCATATTATATTTATATCTATCGTTTATCTACCTATCTCAAAATCTCTCCTCAGATTTGTTATTCGTCATAAAGTCTCTCTCTCACACACACACACACACACACTCTCTCTCTCTCTCTCTCTCTCTCTCTCTCTCTCTCTCTCTCTCTCTCTCCCTCAC
>RDPX01000266.1:119373-133166 GCA_003991215.1 Morbakka virulenta
GTGCAGCTGCAGACCGATCCAAGTGGAGGAGTGATGTCGGAACCTTATCTGCCTCCTGGCACGGAGAGGATTAAGGTTAAGGTAAGGTACGTATTGAGCTAGAGATTCAAATTTTGAGGCAAGATTTCTTTTTGACGTACTTGTTTTTATCTATGAAGCTAAGTTTCGATCTAAAACTCAGCTGGACAAGCTCAATACCGGTTTATTCAGTCGACTACACATTGATCAGAGGGATATCATAAGATGTCCTTTTCTTATTTTTTTGGTTTTCCCGTCTAATTATAATTTCTGTATATTTCGTGAAGTATCTAAAGCTTGCAAAGTTTCCAATTTTGAATAAGAGTTCGAGAACTTTAGTTTGGGCACATATGAATAGATGGGTTTTACCACATTTTTGCCAACAGTTTTCATGGGGATCATTTTGTTAATTTTTCTTGGAATAGATTGCAACTTTTGTTTTTGATCTGTATGAATCTTTTTGTGACAATCTTTTAAACAAGCTTTTACATCCATTTAAAAATTACTTAACGTGAAAACAATAAGGCAATTTTAGGTCCCGAAAATAAGACTTTAAATATTAAAACACAAAAAGTTTCTTGCCAAATTAGGAAACATCTATTACTAAATGCTGATCCAAGTTTATTATAAAAAAACGTGCAACTCTTTGTCTCCTCCCTATGACTTGAAACATTCAACGTTTTTGGTCCCTTGAAAAGACTAAAAAGTACTCAAGCGCAGGATTATTTCCCCTTTTTTTACATATCTTTCATTTCCTGGTTTTATCCCTCCACCCATTTTATTGCCGAAAATTGTACAACTTCAGAAATTTGTCACTTTCAGAGGGAAAAGAAATACAGCGTCGAATTTGATGTAAATGACATGAAGCCTTATTTGTAACCTTTCTTCTAGATAATCAAATAAAGCTGCTTTAATCTCAGTGTAATACTCATTTTTTGTCAACGGGCTCATTTGACCTTTCCCACGGGCGTCTTTAACGCTTCAACAACACTGTTTTCATTGAGTAACGAACTACTATTAACTTGATTTCACATCAACTCTTTGTAACGTTTATTTCCGGTGAGACACTTTTCAATTCATATTTATTCTGTTCCGTAAAACTCTCTTCCTGATTAACGTTCAACCTTCGCATATTAACTTCAGTGGATCAAATTGCTTGTTGATTCATCACATTACAATCAAACTGTTGTACCGAGAAACAGGAGCCAGTTGTTACATGTATGGTATTAGGATACAACAGTCAGTTGTTTAACTGTTTAACATGGCTGGAAAGAGATATGCCTGAAAGCTATGACGTCTTTGAGAATTTATCCTTGTAAAAGAAGGGCTTAACACTGAAGACAAATTCGAGAGAGAAAAGAGACAGAAGCAAAAATTTGACTCTCGGTAGACACAACAACAATAAGAAGGGTAAAAACGTTTGGAGACGGCAAGGGTAAGAGAGGGCAAAAGGCTATAACAGTAAAAGCCCTTAAGTTTTATGAAGGAAAAAGGAATGACTGAGAGGAAATAGGAGAGGGGGAGGCAGAAGTGATACAAAAGAAAGAAAAATCAGAAAGGGAGAAGAGGGAGGAAAGAGGCAACGGAGATTACGAAAGTAGAAAATAAGATAATAAGGGGCAGGCAGTTTGGAGGGTAAAAAATAAAAAGATGTGGTTGTTTCATAAGATAATTTTGACTTAATCACACAATCCACTTTTATGACAAAGTTAAAAACACAATCTTCATTTTCTTCCATACAACTGTCCTAGCTAAATATCTGATCATTAATACCAATTGCTTACTTAATTTGGTTGGATACGAATTTAATTAAAGTACTGTAAACCTTGCAATAAAGTGCTAGACACCATTAATCTAAAAGTTTACAAAATGAGCTTTACAGGCTGTGTGGACATGGTCTTGACTTTCTAAAATTGCAACAAAATGATTAAATGAAAAAACCAAAATACCAATTTTTTTGCTCACGTTTCACCTTTTCATTGTTCTCTTCTGATCTTCATTAATTGCCAAATGGCAAAACACAACTTGAAAATCAATTGCTTGATGGAATTTAAACGCACTTGGTTCATTTTCAGATAAAGAAAAAATACTTGTCAGTTACAAATTGTGAGAGCACTATTTAAATTATTTTAGATTTTTGGTACTCATAGTGTAGGAATACGCGCGTTTGGTTAGCACGTGAGCTCACTCGAGCAGAAGAATATGACTTCTTACACAAATCAAACAAATTGTTTACGTATTAGTACAGAGGTTAACAGTATCTGTAAAGCTAATATTGGCAGGCTAACACTGGAAATGCAGATACATGTGGCAATGTCATGTCGAGAATTTCAGGACACAGGTGCGAGCGTAGTCATAAATCACTTGATATTGTGCGCGACTGAATCTATGGAACAGTCCATATTAGGACAAAGTACTACACCCAAGTTATCATATTTTTTATGCTACAGAGTTGATGCAACATAAAGCATTATCTACATCGGCATATTCTGATCCAATATTTTTTATATTGCAAGGAAAGCGACTGAGGAGTTTGGAACACTATTGGGTCAGCCAAAGAGTATATTGTCGACGTACAACTTGATGTTCTGACCAAGATGATAACAGCCGAATAAGACATGGAAACTTTGCAGTCAACCGTTAATACTGTAATAAATTATGTAGAAGCGTTTTTAGATCAACTCAGTGACAGATTGTTGGAAACTAATGTTGTAAAATTAGAGAGGGTTGCTGGGAAAAAAAGTCAAAAGGAGAAAGCTCGACTGGAGGAGAGAGTAAAATTCACTGTTTTATCCAGATAATCAGGAACCGACGATGTGACGAAAAATATCACCACAAAACTGCCTAAAATTGACAGCTATGACGTTTAATGTGACTTTAATCTTTGACTTGTCGATTTCTTGATGACATTGGCTAGTCAGAGATGATTGCTGAAGTCAGCAAGTTCTCGTAACTGAAGAAGATGCTCGTGTCCAACGTTAGGAGTCTGACTAATGGTCTCCTTTCATGCCGGACGGGTACAAACGAGCAAAAGCAATCCTTCTCTTGAAATATGGTGAGCCAGGCAAAACAGAGAAATATCATGTGCAAGATATACTTATTCTATCAACCATCACAAGCTGCAGTGTGGGTTGAATTAACGATTTTTACAAGAGTCTAATGAACATGTGCAAGCATTGGAAGCCATAGAGGAGTCGAGAAGTAGCCCAGAATCAGATCATACTTCATGCGTCTAGATTTAAGCTAGAAAGATTGGAATTCTCCCATTCAGTGGAAACATTGAACGAGCGTTATGAACCTAATCCTACAGTAGATATGACATTCTAGAACAAGTCGGATGTCAGGAAGTTAGATCTACGGAAGCACGACCCATTGTACAAGACTATACATCAATTCAAAGGTACAAAATTTGTTGCGATCACAAAGGACAGAGGAGCTCTGTTTGCATCAGTGTTAAGTCGATTAGCGACAGAAGAAGAATACTGAGTGCCAAGCAAGTATGCCTCAACTACAGCCATAGTGGTGAACACGTATCATCCTACGAAACAGGGACTCCTTTTGCTGTGGGAGACACCACCGTACATCGATCTGTGACAACGAACCAAGAGGAAATAATATAGAAAATAAAACAAAAAGGGAGACGGCAGTATTTCACATTGAAAGAGTTCAAAAATATCAAGACACTGCTGCACTACATTCCGATGAAAGTCGATTTGTTCAAAGCGGATGTTGTTTCAACTAATAGAAAATTGCCTATCACTGTAAATCACTAAGAGGGATAGGGAGACAAAGATGAGGTTGAAAAACCCAGGATATGCCGGAATGCTGTAAAACTTTCTGCATCTTCAAGCAACCAAGATTTTTGATAATGACATGAGACGGAACTCCTTTGTGACCTGCTTTTCAAACTTGGCGAATATTTAAAGATCAAAACGGAAGAGTTTTGGGTTTCGAAAACCTGAGCAACCAGTTGCAGAACTGCCAAAATATGAATGCATCCAGATATTAGCTGGACGAATCTGGACAACCACATTCTTCTGACTCACTCATTAGTGGTAGATTTTGATCTTTTGTTCAAACTCGACGTTCTTGGGTCGGAAGACCGATCCGACGGTGACCAACTAGTCTACCAAGACGTCAAAGAACAACTGGGTCAGAGCTAAGGTGGCTGGAAGGAGATGAGACTCATGTGGAAGACAACGTACTCTCAGCTGAACAACAACAAGAGTGAAAGCTAATGAGTCTGTCAAGTCTGATCAAGAAGTTAATGAAGAATCGAAAATTGTTCAAGGAATATAAAAAGACGATAGGCGAGCAACTACATAATGGTGTCATTGAAGACCACTAACAAGCAAGCCGGAGAACAGGGGATCTGGTGAAATCACAAAGCATGATGTATGATATGTTCTGCAAGCAGATTTGAGGGAGCCATTCACGTAACAATTATTTGGTGACGGGATTGCCGCTTCAGCATCTATTATGGTATATGTTGATTAGAAATAGGTTGTAACCGATTGCGCTGACTGGAGACTTAAAGCAAGGGTTTTTTTTCAAGAACGCTTACATCTGAAGGATTGAGACAGCCTTTGCATTTACTGAATAAAAGACAAACAAAGTGAAAAAGTGATCTTACACACATTAATGAGCGCAGTTTTCGAATCAGCCCAATCTCCATTCTTGCCTGGTTGAACCATTGCATTCCAACTTGACAGCATTCAAGTCGAATATCAAAAAGCTGCTGAAACAATCTGAATATATTACTAAGGTGAAGCAGACGAGGAGATAAAAAAGCTAAAGAAGGAAATCATTGCCATCTTCGTTTGAAATACCTTGTGCGTTCCCATTGTACAAGGCACTAGTTAAGTGCATTGATATTCACAGCGTCGTTGATGCAAGCAACGTTGGTACCTGTGCTGAAACGTTTGCGGTGGTGCTCTAGAGCGACATCATTTCTTTTTTGAGCAAGAAAAGCCAGACGACAGCGAGAAATAATCTTTCTGCCTCACACATGGCGGCAATCCAATCAAAAATTTGAAAGGAACTATTAGCCAGATGCCAAGAAATTGCTCCGATAGCACTTTAGTATTGCATTGGATATGAGAAGATAACACGTACAATTAGTTTGTACAAAATTGAGTAAGAAAAGGAAAATCTAAGCAGGAAATCACTTAGAGTCAGGTTAGTAAAGATTAAAACTTCTCCCATTTAGGAATCCCCGACTGGTAAGATAAGCATCTTGGGGATTATTGAATGAAAGGCTCATTCTTTTTTACCTGACTATGATTTCTGACCAGATGATGGGATCAGTTAATCGACTGGAGAAACTACAGCCAGGGGTAGGCAACTCAAATATACTTCTGAAAAAATTCTATCTTTGGAAAGTAGTCAGAGTTACTGCATGTATTCAATGATTTGCATTTAACGCAAACATCAAAAGAAGATTGATTGACAGGTTATTTCAGGTCAAGAGAACACACGATGTTGATTTTGACACCAAACAATTTGAGATTGACAAGTTGCTTTGAAAATTGAAACAAAGTGAGGTGTCTAAGTCTGTCTCGGGTGTGTAATTGGACAGTGTCACATCTACTTGCTACCGCTAGCCGTTTTAAACTAGAAATTGATTTGAAACGTCTGTCTGAAACAAGTTATGGAAGAGTAGGCTACACGATGACAAGTCAATGAGCCTACCCAAACTCACGAAGAAGGTTATCAAAATATTTCATGGATATTCACTTTTCAGAGCTCTCGCTTGTCCTCTTTACCTCTCGGAAACTTGCTTGCAGATCAAACTGAAGGGAAATGAGCGTTCCAAGTAGCAGGAATGGAATACACGGGTACATTAATTTATTGGAAGGTCACCAAAAATGAAAAAACGTACATACTGCTGTCCAGTTCCAGTTTAAAACCTGCAGTATTCCCTGATATGCTCGGAGTTAAACCTGAGCAGGGGCTCATTGTAGAGAGTTTGAGCGGATCATAGGACTGGGCAAATAATCACTGTGAAAGACTATTAGACATTCAGCTTTATCGTGGAAGCAGCGAGATTCTGTTCTCCTTGACATGGAAATACTTCTGAGCAGCAGGCCATTAAAGTATTTGGAAGATGACACCCAAGTTCTAGTACTTACACCAAATTCTTATATGATGATCAGTGATACAAACTTTATACCTCAAGTGATTGAGGATTAAACAGAAGGAGACAGACTTGCGAAAACGGGAGAAATGTCTGCGAGAAGGTGCAAATACAGTGTACCAAGCCGATGGACAAAAAAGTACCTGCGGTTTCTTTGCAAATGGCAAAAGCAGCTACACAGCGGGAAAGCAATCAAGCTTTAGGGTTGGAGATATGGTCGTCATAAGGGAAGGCGGGAATAGCAGAGGTCATTGGAAGACAGAGATTGTCATTCGACTCCTTTCCAGTTTAGATAAAGTGGTGCGAGCAATGAGGTTGAGAGATAGCAAGAGCTGAAACAAGATATTCAGCACCCATTGGAGCTATCTTGCGATAAGGTAACAGTCACCAGTTGGAGTGAACAAGTCTAACTGTGAAGGAATGCAGCAGCAGTGGTGAATGCTCTTATGAGGTAAGTTCGGGACACGGGTATGGGTGCAGTCCAAAAGTCACTTGATTTTGTGCGAGACTGAACCAGTGAGGTAGTTCATATAAGGACAAAGTACTATTTTCAAATTATCATGTTATCTAAATAACATATGACATGGTTAATGCAATATAGCACATTACATACGTCATCATATTGTGATCCGATTTTGTTCATGTTGCAAGGAAAGAAGCGCAAACGTTTTGACATTACTGGGGCAGCCAACGAGTAATAAGGGCAAATACCTGGTAATTTTAGTAGATATTAGACATTCAAAAAGTTAGCTAGCTGGGAGCTAGCAGAATACCCCGTTTTAGCAGAATACCCCGTTTTCAACAAGGTTTTTTAATAAAAAACCTTGTTGAAAACTTTGAAAACTCACTGATGAAAGCAATGAAATATAGTATTTGTTGTTGGTGGTTTTAACGTCATTTTTCCCTAGTAAATGGGGCTAAGACGTTGCCCTTCAAAGGGACTTCTGTTTTGGCAGTGAGAAATTTCTTGGCTGAATGCCCTTCCTGACGCCAACCAGTCGCTTTTTCTTTTGTATAGTTCCAAAATTCTTTCTGTCAGCTCGGGGAATCGAACCCGGGACTTCTACGTTACGGTGCAACTGCACAAACCATAAAGCCACGGCTCCATCAAACTCCGTCATTTTTTATTAGTGAACTATTTATTGACAGCCTCTTTAATGTTGTTGTCCCGCTTTCATGTAAATAAATTACCGCACAACAACTTCTTAATTTATTGTTGATTCGTATTGCCTTCTGAACTGAAGTTACTGCATGCATTCAAGGATTTGCGTTCAACGCAAACATCAAAAGAAAGATTGATTGGCAGGTTATTTCAGGTCAAGAGAACACAAGATGTTGATTTTGACACCAAACAATTTGAGATTGACAAGTCGCTTTGAAAATTGAAATAAAGTGAGGAGTCTAAGTCTGTCTCGGGTGTGTAATTGGACAGTGTCACAACTACTTGCCACTAAAGTCATTGGCAGGTCAGTTGTGTTACTTACCTTTACCTGTAACTACTGACGGACTGAGGTATTAGTTTGGTTAAGCACGTGGTGTAGTGAAGAGCGAGTCCTGTTCAAAATTTCCAAGGGGTGTATGACACGAATAAAAGCGTACGAGGTTTTTGTGATTTCAAAAATCACAATATTTTTCTCGGGACTATGTGATATGCCTAGTGACTAATAATTTTATCGGGGTTTTTTGTGATTTTTATGCTATATGTTGTGATTTTTTTCACAAACCATACGAGGTAAGGGCACACATACATAAAACTGGATGACATAAATAATTTTGCGTGATGATTAACTTATCATCCTTTGAAACCATGCAGGCCTTTGGGACTTTTTGATGTCAAAAATGATGTTTATGCCAAATTACGCGGAACCAAAGAAGACGCAATCAACGCAGAACCACAAGAGAGAATTTGAATTAAAAACAAGCATTCATTTTACTAAGAAAGACAAGAAATTTTCTTGGTGAAACAGAAACGTAGACCAAATGAGAAAAGGACGATTGAATCAGGGGTAAAAACGGGGAATATGTCCTGAAAATCACATTAAAATGTTAGGTATCCTAACTTCAGGGCAGGGTTAAAACGTAACCTGACGCAAACGCGAAGCTTTTGACGCTACCTGTTTACATTTATTTACATAAAGTACGTCTATAACTTGCTTAAGTTAATTTTGATTGAAAGCCCCTATCTTTGAGAAAGGGCCCGATTGACCCTCTTTAACGACTTCCAAGTCCAATTTGACTAGCACATTAAAAAATATCATAGCCTGTGTTTCACGAGGGATTTCACAGTGACGCAAAGTCGTTTGTTGTAATGTCACAATAAGTGAAATTGAGAATTTTAAGCGCAAGAAAACTCTCTCGTTTGGTGTGAAAGGACCAGCAGTAAGACTTGTTAATTGTGTTTGGTTTTAGCACGATACTGATTCAAGATAAAAGCCCAATTTTCAATGATCAAATGATGATATTACGATAAATTTTCGTTAATTACAACCTTTCTGATGTCTTCGAAAACGGGAACTGAAAACCAAAACTGCACAAAACAACTACGTTTTAAATGGAGTAAATTTACAAATTAGGGTCTATTTTTGTCAGAACTCCTTCATTTCTGAATCGTTTCCTAAAATCACATGTTCGAGTTACATCATCTGTCCGATCTTACAACAAACGCTATCATTTTTGCGTGGGTTCAAGTGCTGAACGAGTGACAACGTTCCCAAGGTTACATTCACACGTGCACAAAGTCACTGCAACAGTAACCAGACACAAAATTTAGGCTCTCTTCGTTGTCCGGTTAATATCCTTTTGTGAACTCCATGACAGAGGTAAGGAAAGGAAAATTGAGTGCCCTGGTCAGTGTTTAACCAGATCTAGCTAGACAGGGAGGTTCCCGTTAAACAAAGGTGAACAAAGGCAATCTATTGATGTTACGAGGTGATGTTGAGACGGTGAAAGTCTCAAGTTGATAGTCGGGGGAAAGAGTGAAGCGAAATAGCTGAGCTCCGGACTGGAGAGAACANGGGAGATGAAAAAAAAAAGGGAGAAATTAAGAATTTTAAGCGCAAGAGAACTCTCTCGTTTGGTGTGAAAGGAACAGCAGTAAGACTTGTTAATTGTGTTTGATTTTAGCACGATACTGATTCAAGATAAAAGCCCAATTTTCAATGATCAAATGATGATGTTACGATAAATCTTCGTTAATTACAACCTTTCTGATGTCTTCGAAAACGGGAACTGAAAACCAAAACTGCACAAAACAACTAAGTTTTAAATGGAGTAAATTTACAAATTAGGGTCTATTTTCGCCAGAACTCCTTCATTTCTGAATCGTTTCCTAAAATCACATGTTCGAGTTACATCATCTGTCCGATCTTACAACAAACGCTATCATTTTTGCGTGGGTTCAAATGCTGAACGAGTGACAACGTTCCCAAGGTTACATTCACACGTGCACTAAGTCACTGCAACAGTAACCAGACACAAAATTTAGGCTCTCTTCGTTGTCCGGTTAATATCCTTTTGTGAACTCCATGACAGAGGCAAGGAAAGGAAAATTGAGTGCCCTGGTCAGTGTTTAACCAGATCTAGCTAGACAAGGAGGTTCCCGTTAAACAAAGGTGAGCAAAGGCAATCTATTGATGTTACGAGGTGATGTTGAGACGGTGAAAGTCTCAAGTTGATAGTCGGGGGAAAGAGTGAAGCGAAATAGCTGAGCTCCGGACTGGAGAGAACAAAGCTTCAATCTTCTAACGAGTAACCGAGTATCATCAAATATGCGCACTAAAATGTGAATGTATTTTCCATTGATTCTGGTCTTTCGTAAAAATATTAAGTTTGTCTAAAGCTAACAATGACGAAACGTAAACATTGTCACGGCAGTGTTTGCACGGCCATCCTCGTTTTCTCTTTCCTTCTACCTCCCCTTCTAGACATAACTTAGATAATCCTGTTTCAGACCCTTTGATGTGCCCAAAGGGTTTTAGTACCTTGCTCTTGATTACTGGAGTGATAGGTGTCAGTGCTGTGATCCTGAGGAGCTTCTTAATTGGGCTGTGATCTGTTAGTCTGCTGCCAGTCATGAATCTCATTATATGATTTTGAAATGTTTCTATTTTCAGCAACAAAGAAGTTAATGCACTCCAGACCATAAAGTGCAACTGGGAGTATGTAAATTTTATAAATGCGAACTTTGGTGTGATATGGTACTCTTTTTGAGGTCAATAACAGTTTGTTTTTCTGAAAGGCCGCCCATTCTAGACTTGTTCTGTGTTAAACAGATGTTAATTTATCATTAGTGGAAGAGAGTTTATACCCAAGATATACAAAATTCTGTACTTGTTCCATGGTACAGCCATTTATTCTGAGATCACGATTGCTGTGTGGATCGGTTGAAACTTGGAAACAGTGCTGGATTAGATTGTATATATTCTGAATATATAAAGGCAGGCGGAGAGACCCTTGTAAAAGCTCCCCTACACCTACACAACCAGGTACTAAGAACAGGAAAAATGCCAGAAAAGTTCAAACAAGCATGGACTGTGGTTATTTAGAAAGGTAGCAGGATGAAGTGTGATAATTATCTCCCAATCAGCCTGTTGAGTCACATTTACATAGTTTTTATGGGCATAATTGCGACTCGTGTTAACGGAGACCTGTATGCCTCTTTTCCCTCACCACAGGCAGCATATCAACAGGGAAGAGGTACAGTAGAACAAGTTCTTGCCTTGGCGCAAATTTTTGAGAAGTCAATAGAGTTCAACAGTCTTGTGCATATTGCATTCATTGACTTTAAAAAGGCCTTCAATAGCATAAAACTGGAAAACCTCTGGAACATCCTTGAAACAACAAATATAGATAAAGGATACATCAACATCTTTAAACTAAAATATGTTGATTCCACGGCACAAATAAAAGCTGACATAGGAATCACCAGGCCAATAAAAATTCTGAAAGGAGTCAAGCAAGGGTATATTCTTTCAGCATTACTGTTCTGTGTTGTGATGGTAATATGGCCACGGTAATATGGATAGCTGAGTCAGAGTGTATTTCAGCGTTCACTATCGGTGGCAAACTAATTTCAAATCTCTCTTATGCAGACGATATTGAACTTACAAATAACTCTCGGGAAGAACTTCAAAAATTTCTTGACTGCTTAATACAATATTCAGCTGAAGTTGGACTCTTTATCAAAAGGGTATAAGTAGTAAACATGAAGATTTTTACAAATCATTTAAGAAACTCGTAAGAAAAACGGAATACTGAATCATTTTGAGAAATGTTCAGTGCTCTCCTACATTCCTAGTTTCATATAAAAAGATATTACGTAAATCAATAACAACTCTGATCTTCATTTCTTTAACAATCAATAAAGCTACTTGACTGTATTTGTTGTTTTGTTTCTTCAGTTTCAGTCATTAAGCTCTCCGCTAGCCCTGCCATTTCAGCATTAAATAAGATGTCATTTATTTTCTTTCTTTTTTACAATTTAAGATCTTTGATAAATTGCGTAAAGAGTCTGCCACAGTTATTCCGAAATTGGAAAACTCGTCTTCATCCTCTTTATCTGCAAGTGATTCTATTTTCGCGTGTTCAATTTCAGTTCCTGGTCTCTTCTTCGATGCACTTTGCCTCTTTGAAGTTGTACTGGCTGTGTTTGCCAGAGAAGATGTAGATCGAGCAGAGACCGGGGTGAGAGCTTTTCCTCGAAAATGTTTTGATCTTTAAAGTCCAATGACACAGATGACTGTGTCTCTGACGAAGTTAAATTACTTCCCGTTGGCCGATGCTTCATGAAGGATGACAACCATGTCAGCATTTCAAAATATTTGTTTGGCTTTATTGGCGTGCCGTCCCCGCTTTACATAGCTCTCATGTAAGTATTTCCACTTCTTTTGGCAAAATCAATTTCGATGTTTAAGTTCCGTGCAATTTCTTGCCAGGAATTCTGAATTCGTATGGAGTCTCGATATTCTTTCAACGATGAATCGTCAAGGTGTGGATATTTTTGAACTTCTTCAATCAATTTTGCCTTAAGATCACACTACATAACAAAAAAAGAAAAAACTATTTGTTCCAAAGACTAAACCTGTTTTTCTATGTTAGTTGTGATGCAAAAGTGGTAGAAAACACATTTTTTCTTCTGAAAGATCGTTTTGGGAGAAATACTGGACTACGTACGTAATCACTTAAAAGCGCCATCTTTTATCATAATACTCCATACTATTGTTAGTGGAACACTTATGATGGCATCGTTCCTTGTTACAGAAAATTGCAGTCCAACGCATAAATAAATGCGACATTGTTTACCCACTGTTGTAAACTGATAAATGACATCATTTGTTTCCTGTTTAAACAATATTCACCGAGATAAGAACTGAAAATGACGTTGAGTCTTTGTTAATACCATAAGCGTGTCCTTACTACGTCATTCATATCTCACCGAACGAATAGCATGTTTATTGGATTTGAACTTAATAATAAATTCAACGCAGTATTATCAATTCATGCCAATTAATTTTAGAATCCAATCGCAGGAACAAGCCAACTCTTTGTCACAGTGCGTAAGTCATGGCGTCGCGTGGTTGCAGATATTCTCCTGATTCTTTTTGTTACATATGTGGAGTTTTTATACGCATCAGGGGAAATAAATTCCCCTTGAAGTCTGCAAACCGAGTAAGATTAGCATACAAAGCTTATTTTGGAATTGATGTCGGAGATCAGGAGAGAACTTGGGCATATCACTTCTGCTGTGAGAACTGCAAGAAGACACTTGAAGGTTAGTTTAGCTATTGGCAATCCTAAAAAGCTGCATTAGAATTTTCACTACAATAGAAAAAATTGAAAGTGGTGTAGCATCGGCTGTGGACTAGTGTTAAAGCTACCTGCATCTACAAATTTCATTCACTGTTAACAATGTCAAAGCTGTTTTATTTAGCCTACTATTGCAAGGGTTATCTTTTCTCCTGCCCCTGGTCCTCAAATGTAAAGTGTCTTTAAATTTGATTAGCAGGACAACATCTGATTTTAAGAATAAGGTTATGGACGTCTAATTTTAAGAATAATGTTATGGATTTCCAAAAGTCTTACATAGTTCTTTTTTTGCTTTAGGTTGGTACAGAGGAGAGAAAGGATCGATGAAATTTGGAGTACCTCGAATATGGAGAGAGCCAACAAGTCACCATGACGACTGCTACTTTTGCATGGTTGATCCAACAGTGCGTCGCGCTGGCAAGAAATCTAGCAAAATCANACTATCCGGACATTGCCATCTATATTGCACCAGTACCTCACTCACCAGACCTACCGGTGCCTGAGCCGCCATCCCTTCGTGACCAGTCCCCCCTCTCAGACAGCACAAATGCCTCCGGCGAAACTTTTACAGAACAGGATAGTGAAGGCAGAAAACCGTATTTTCCTAATCAAAAAGATCTAAATGACTTGATTCGAGACCTTGGTCTAACGAAGTCGAATGGAGAGCTATTAACATCACGCTTGAAGCAATGGGACCTGCTGGACAAAGACGTCACTGTATCTACTCAACGTAAGCGACATCACACGTTTTCTACATTTTTCAAAGTCAAAGACGGCCTCTGTTTCTGCAATGACATACGTGGTTTGTTCAAAGAAATAGGAATTCCCTGTATTT
>RDPX01000266.1:144129-160170 GCA_003991215.1 Morbakka virulenta
ATAATAAAATCAGACTCTGAGCAGCTTTTGAATAAACGCAACGAACTGATTAGTAAATGTCGCCACCGTAATAAATATATTATCGGTAATGTCAAATAGACCCCGTATGCATAATACCTATCATGCTATGAACATTTTTACACACTCCCACGCGAGGGAAAGCGACATTGTTTGTCAGTGCGCGGTATGTAATTGACCTCGTGCATAGCCATTGTTTGCCTGAGTATGTATTACGGTTTGTAACTTTATGTATACTTTTATTCATTTCTTCATTTATACAATATAAATGTATACTTTATTCTCTTGAGTGTTCCATAATTACCATGCATCTTTATAATACACGAAATGTTGTAGTAATTCATTGCAGTTTGAAGATTGTTAAGAAAACATGAAACTCGTAGTAACTGCTAAATTTGTCTAGTTATTTTGTATGCTATACTGGATTTATATATATATATATATATATATATATATATATATATATTCAGCTTTTGCTCACGCTGTTTGAATTGTCGTCATTACCCCTGTTAGGCCGGTCAAAGCAAATTACCAAGGGCTAACAGGAAATATTCTTTTTTCACATTTTAGCACCTTTTTTAGCCTCCTCGTTATTTCCAGCACAGCGGTCTTTTGTATAGCTTCAACACCACACAGTACCTTCAGTTTTTTAACCAATTTTTAATTCTTTAGTCACACTTCCCCGGGTACCTACAACAACAGGAACAACTTGTATCTTTTTCAATTTCCACAATCTTCCGATGTCCTTGCCCGAGTGTTGATATTTCTCCCCTTTTTCTCTTTTCTTTTCATACACTCTTCCATCAGCAGGTACTGCAATATCTACGATTATACAACTTATTACTTTCTTATCAATTTTAACAATGTCTTCCCTCCATCACACAATCGCATTATATATTTATAAATCAATACATCATGTCCCTTCTGGGTTACGTTCATACCATCTTTCCCTGTCTTCGAAAGGATTTTCTTACATTGATCCCAATGTATTTCATTTGTTACATTAACCTGGCCTCTCTTATTATTAGTACTTTTACGATCTTCTTTCTTCTTTTTCTCTGACTTTTCCCTTGTCAGGGGTCGTCGTGGCTAATATGGTATCTCTGCCGTATACGGTCTGTGCATCCTTCCTCTTGAGCCCCGTCACTGCCATGTCTCCTCTGATATTGTTCCTCCATCTGCGCCTCGGCCTCCATCGTATTCTTCGCCCTGGTATCTCCATCTGCATGCATCTCTTTCCTACATACTGTATTATTACGATGGTGATGATTATTTTTACTTTAGTTTCCTTATTATTACTATAATTTAAACTTTACTAGTATAAAAAAGGAATTCTGTCATGGTTTATTACGTGTCTCTACACATGTATGTCCCAATTCTAAACTAAATAATGATATACACATTTCCCTCATTGGATAGCTTACCATGTCCATCGAATAGCTTTCTCTCCATAATAGGCACTTCTTTTTCTGAAAAAAAACCCAGATCAAAAGTACCAAAAATAAAATTTAAATAACTTGTGGGCTTGTTTTTTTCAAGGAGATTCTTTGATATTTTTAGAGCTTTTTAATATGCTGATATTGTTTTTGAATTTATTAATATTTTAATGTTTTGCTTCTTCAAAGCGTCTAATATTTCACTTTTGTTTTGTACATCAATCTGTTTTTGTTCAAAGACTCTCTTAAAGATAATTCCAAACGTCTGAGTCCTTGTTTTCAATAAACTATTCCAATGACGATCTTAATATATTTTAACTTCTGTGTTTTTCTTCAATATATAAACCATCCGGTGTTCTTTTTGTTTTGTCAAACATCTTTAGCAAAGACTCCCGATAAGAAAAGTATTGTAAACTATTTTTGTCTATAAAGCACTATGTGGGATTTAATAACAACATGGAAATTTAGGTAGTCTGGGATTATTAATTGTAAGTAGCTCCCATGTTTTGAGTTGATCACGGAGGTGTGTCATTTCCTTTCCAAAGCACTATTGTGCCATTTCTTCAGATGGTTGCTCGACATTAATTAAAACACGTTCACAATGGAAGCACTTAATTTGTCTTAAGTGGTGATTTTTAAGATAGATAAATATAATGAAAACGTAAAACCACATAAAGCAGAGGGACCTGGCTTGTGAGATAAAAAAGTAGACTTTGAAGGTGAATACTTGACAGAATGGCCTTACAATAATCAAATAAAAGAGAATCACAGTCGAGTATACAGGGTGCACCATAAGTCCGTACCCCCACCCACTCCTCCCAAACTTGGTCCCTAATGGGCAAACGTATTTTGTTGGTGATAATATTTAACTGCTGTCCTTCAAAGACTCTTTGAGATATACTAGGATTAAAGTTTACATTAAATTTATATTAAGTGTGTGAGTACATACACGTTGTACATTAAGCATGCGCAAATGTATGTCTGTTTTTTTATGATTAGAAAAATCATAAAAAAATGATGTAGACTCCAGATAGCAGACTTGCTATTTTTCTTTACCACTAAATCCGTGCAAATACACTACACTCTTCATGGCATAATTTCCCCCTTTCCTCAACACACTATTTAAAAGCCCCGCCGTTGACTGCTCTCACCTTTAAGGTATCTTAGTATTAGGCATGTAAATTAATTATGTAATTTAATTCAAAGGATCGTTGTCATATTAGAAAGAGCTGAAGTTTACTAATCACAAGTACAAACACGTTTGGAAGAGTGAAACATAATTTGTAAACAAAAAATAACAAAATCAGACAGTCCTTCATCATGACACCACAGGGTCAGACACACAGAAAATTCTTCGTGCTGATTTGTCATTTTATGAAATAGAAATCTTCACAGAATATTTATTGATAAGGACAATAAAGTTTACTGACAATTATCTTTTAAAATATCTAAGAAAAATAAGGTACGGGGAAAGTCAGACTGTAAAAACTGCTTCTTGTCTTTTATTGTACAGGGTGGGCCATCAGTCCGTACCCCCCGTAGCTTGTTTCGCCAGTTATTCGCCTTTCATGCATCCAAACGCTGATTAAAACACGCTCCTCGATTGTGTATGGGCTCGATCCATTACGCTTGTTGCACTCATGCACAAATCAGATTGCGAACAGTAACCGATGGAACCAATATATTATATGCGGCTTACAATCATCGTCTTGAGCGGTAGACGTGAAGGTGTCGTATTTCAACTTGCTGTGTGAATCACACGCAAAGCCTGACTATGTTTGAAAGCTGCAGCTGTACCACTGCACCTTGGCGTGATCCCAGGAATATAATTTTCAGATAAATACAATTACTTCGTCAAAATTATACAAACAAGTTGTGAAATTTAATCACATTTGATAGTAAATAAAAAGTGTAATAGTTCAGCTTCCCTGGCTGTGCCCCTAGATTGGTACAGGGCAAAAATACCCCAAACCCCCAATGTCGTATTCACATTGGTGAACAGTCACAAAATGTCACTAGCTCATTTTCTTATGATAATTGATCTGAGATACGCAACCAACCAGAGTTTAAAGTTCTTATTGACAATAACTGTCAACGCCACAAGGAGGTGAACAGACAAAGCAAACAAGTTTTTGAAATATGAGCAAGTGACATTACAACAGAAAAAATGACCCGAACCCAGTGTACTTGGGAGTGATCCTTGATAGAACGCTGTCTTTCAAACAACGTATGACCAAGCTCAGAGGGAAGGCGGAAAGAAGAAACAACCTGCTGCACAAAGTCTTCAACAGCAAATGGGGGTGCAGATCCCAAATCTTTACAACTGCTCTTGGTCTTTGCTTCTCAGCGGCAGAATATACCACTTCTACCTGGTCCAGATCTTGCCATGCCCGAAAAATTGACCCAACCCTAAATGACACATGCAGGATAGTGACTGGATGCCAAAAGACCACTATTGTGCAATCTCTGCAAGTGCCTATAGACCACTTGCAGAGATTGCACCACCTGCTATCCGAAGAAAGGTCAAAGACGGCTATCAGCGGAAAAAAACCAGGATGCTCATGCTAGGAACCCCCTCTACCATCATCAACCTACTCGAAAAAGACTATCATCTAGAATCAGCTTCATTTTTATATTTAACTTTTATATTATATGATAAAATGTATATATTTTATGATGTAAATACTGCCTACTACATATATGTTATTTAGCATTGCAGCAAAAGATACCTACCAGTCAATTGTTGTAGCTCCCGAAAGCACTAAAATCATCAAATGGTCAAAATACCGAGTATGGCTTTGTTTTCAAGATGAATAACATAATGCAACAAAGAGAAATCAAGTCGAAGTAGGCAACATCATTCGATCCAAGACACGATAAACATAAAAATAGACATTTTCAATAGGTCATCTTTTGGTACAGTGGCTGAAGATGTTGTTTCTATAATAACATTAAAAATCTCATTACAAATCATTTTAATTTCGGTTGAAAAATTTCCCTTGATTTGTTACATGGACTCCTAAATAATAAAATGTTATTATTTATTATTGACTATGTTATTATTTAGGAGTCCATGATTTGTTATAACTTTATATTTATTTTATCAAAGAAGAGGACTAAGAGCGGATCAAAGACAGCTTGACACTTTATGCTGCCTGTCTAAAGCAACTGAAGACCGTAGACAAGACTGAAAAACCTTAAGTTCATTAGCGCGAGCCTAGTATTTTATTTGTGCATGCAAACATGTATGCAGTATCTATAAAAATAACAGAGCATTACTGAAAAAAATGTGTCTGTAAAAATAACTGAGCATTTTTTAGCAAAGAAGTGTCAATAAAGTACCGAGCATTACTGAACAAAGTAGTGTCTATAAACTACTGAGCATTACAGAACAAAGAAGTGTCTATAATATTTTGAGCATTACAGAACAAAGAAGTGTCAAAAGAATACTGAGCATTAACGAGAAAAGAAGTTTCCATAAAGTACTGACCATTACTGAACAAAGTCGTATTTATAACGTTCTGAGCATTACTGAACAAAGACTTTTCAATAAATTACAGAGCATTACTGAAAAATGTAGTCTTAAAGTACCTAGCATTACTGAAGAAAAAAGTGTCTATTAAAATAACTAAGCATTTATGAGCAAAAACCGGTCTATAAAGCAATGAGCATTGCTAAACAAAGAAGTGCCTATCAAGCCTTGAGCATTACTGACAAAGACGTGTCTATAAAGGATTGAGCATTACTGAAAAAAGAAATGTCTATAAAGTACTGAGCATTACTCAAAACAGAAGTGTCTATAAAGTGCAGACCATTACTGACTAAGACATGTCTATAAAGGACTGAGCATTGCTGCAAAAAGGAATGTCTATAAAGTGCTGAGCATTACTGAACCAAGAAATGTCTAAAATATACTGAGCATTATTAAGCAAAGACATGTCTTCAAAGTAGAGAGCATCAAAGAGGAAAGAAGTGCCTGAAAACACTGAGCATTTCTGAGAGAAAAAATTGTCTACAGATTGCTGAGCCTTACTGAAGACAAAAGTGTCTATAAAGTGCTGACCCTTACTGACAAAGACATGTCTATAAAGTACTGAGCATTACTGCAAAACGAAATGTCTATAAAGTGCAGAGCATTGCTGCAAAAAGGAATGTCTATAAAGTGCTGAGCATTGCTGCAAAAAGGAATGTCTATAAAGTGCTGCGCAATACTGAACAAAGAAATGTCTAAAATGTACTGAGCATTAATGAACAAAAAAGGGTAAAAAAATAACCCAGCATTTCTGAGCAAAGAAGTGTCGAAAAAGTACTGAGCATGTGTTAACAAAGATTTATCTATAAAGTGCTGAGCATTACTGAACAAAGATGTGCCTACAAAGTACTGAAGATTACTGAGCAAGGAAGTTTCCATAAATTGCTGAGCGTTACTGACTAAGACATGTCTATAAAGGACTGAGCATTGCTGCAAAAAGGAATGTCTCTAAAGTACCGAGCATTACTGAACCAAGAAATGTCTATAAAGATAACCCAGCATTTCTGAGCAAAGAAGTGTCGAAAAAGTACTGACCATTCCTGAACAAAGAAGAATCTATAAAGTACTGAGCATTAATGAACAAAGAATTGCCAACAAAGTACTGAAGATTACTCAGCAAGGAAGTTTCCATAAATTGCTGAGCATTACTGAAAAGGAAGTGTCCAGAATGTCCTGAGCATTACTGCAAAAAGGAATGTCTATAAAGTGCTGGGCAATACTGAACAAAGAAATGTCTAAAATGTACTGAGCATTAATGAACAAAAAAGGGTCAAAAAATAACCCAGCATTTCTGAGCAAAGAAGTGTCTTTAAATTGCTGAGAATTACTAAGCAAAAGGTGTCTATAAACTGGTGTCTATAAATTAAACAGCATTATTGAACAAAAAGGTTTCTATAAAAATAACTGAGCATTTCTGAGCAACGAAGTGTCTACAAAGTACCGAGCATTACTCAAAAAAGTAGTGTCAATAAAATAGTGACCATTACTGAACAAAGAAGTATCTATAAAGTGCTGAGCATTACCGCAGAAAGAATTGTCAATAAAGTACTGAGCATTGCTGAACAAAAACCTTTCTACAAAGTACTTAGCATTACTAAGCAAGCAAGTGTCTATAAAAATAACTGAGCACTGCTGAACAAAGAAGTGTCTATAAAGTGCTAAGCATTACTGAACAAAGAAGTGGTGTCTATAAAATACTTTATGTATAGAAGTGTCAATATCGAAAATATAAATCGCCCAAGAACAAAAACAAGGGAAATAGAAAGATGTAGAAGCGTGGCAGTACTTGCTCGCGCTTAAAAAAGAAGAGAGGAAAGTTGAATTTGAGTAGGCTCTAATAAAAAGACTTGATTCAAAATTTTCATGGCACGCAATGTTGATTAGTGATGCTGACATATAGCAAAGTTGGAACTAATTGATGTGGTCGAGTTTTTCAAATTTTGTGTTTGTTTGAAGTAGCATAGGCTTACAAACGTTTGTGGACAAATGTGTGGGTATTTGAATTTTCCCACTCTTTAGTTGAAGAAGGTTGGTAGTGACATTGAAAACATTATAAATTTAACTTAAAAACAGGCTACAATCCTAACTTGATATTACCGGATAGATTAAAACAAAGAATAGTAAATTTGCCCACAATCGCTCAAAAACGAATTTGGACTGTAAGGGCGACTAGTGAAATCTCTCCACATTTGAGAACAGGATATTAAGGTTGGTTTTGTTGGTTGTTAGCGTGTAAAAGATAAGTCGATTACTAGATAAGCGGAAGCACAGTACTACCGAAATGTGTTTGTACTCCACACGAAGGTTTAGTAATACTGTGCTCTTCGCTCAACCACAGCGTTCGCCCCCCTTTCAGCATTTGGGGCAGGACTCCCCCACTTAGTTTGATGAATGGTCTTACATTGGCATTTCAGCTAAAATCAATATGGATACGATTTTGGTCTGTATATATTGGGTACCTGCAATCTTATTTCATCAGTCAACCTTGAGGACGTACGACCTACATGGTTGTCATCAAAACAGCAAATGAATTTGTGAACAACCATAGTGTTGCTATGAATTTGTCACAAGTCTTTTAAAAGTACTCAAATTTTGCATCAAATTGTGGGATTGACGTTATGTGTCACGCATAATTTATCTGCAGCTGGCATCACTAAGCAAGTATAATTACCACAAAGATAGGACGTTTGTCGATTGGATTAAAAAACAACAATGGTGCTTTTTAAATAACCAGAACGATGTTTCATGAGCGGATGCTGTTTTTAAACAAAGTATCAAAGAATGAAATGTTTTCAATAAAAATGAAAATAATATAAAAAGTGATTGAGGTTTTTTCTTATTGGTGTGTCCTCTTCATTTTACCAGAACATATTCTGTTTTTATCAAGGAATAATTAATTGTTTTTTGAAAAAATATGAAACTAAATAAAATTGAAACTAAGAAAAAGCAGTCAATAAATCATTCCAAAAATCTAATGTATGCCATCGCACATTAGAAAATGCAAGTACTACATCCGCATCCGACCTCCTATCTTTTTTCTTAAGACACACGTTTTGATTTAGACCATTTCCCTTTGTGATAAAGACAAAAAAATACTTCTAAAAATCTGTTATCACTCTGGTGGAAGACTTTTTGAGAATTCCTTTTCATCATAGGAAATTAAAATTCTGCCCATACATTTGTGTTTGTCCCAAACAGTGGAGAAAAACATGTCATTCAATGTCTACTCTTATACAAACGCCGCTTTAAAACCAGCAACAAAAAGCATTATAGCATCTGCCTTAGTAGCAACTATTGACTATGTATTTTTTGTACCTCAGAGGGCTAAATCTGAGCAGCTGTGACTTAATGCTTAGTGATCTCAGAGAGAAAAAGCTTCCGAATTGATTTCCAAATCAGCCAAACCTTTCAAATACAACAAAATATTTACGGTCGAAAAAAGGTGCCGCGTGAGCCAACACACCCTGGAAAGAGGATGTCAAAACCTCAATAAGTGGAAAGCATTTTTAAGATTTGATGAATTTAAGGGGTAAGCTGAAGAAGATGTTGGTTATTTATTGATGGCACACCAGAATAAAATCGAACAAATCATTGATGAGAATAGAAGTCCAAAAATAAGTCTGTTGGGAATTTCCAAAAATAGACAAACAAGAAAGAGTGCAAAGATTAATCAAGGTAAATGCGTCACCTTTTTTGAATCAAGACGTTTACCGGCGGATGCTGTTTTGCCAGACGTTGCTGCTTGTTAGGAGCTTTGAGACTGCTTTTGAAACCTATCAGGATTAGAGTCGTAAATGCGTTAATAAGTCAATGTGGCTGTGCCTTTTGACGGCAGATGATTCAATTAAAATGTTAGTTGATGCCAAGCGAAAAAGACGATTAAGAATTTACTTTAAACTCCAATTCTGATTTTTACACACAAAGCCATTTTCGTGAGCTATTTTAAATTTGGTCCGCAAATGTTAACATTCGACATGGATTTTTAAGCGTGATAATTTTATCTATTGTAATAGATAAACTCTTTCTTTACGACAGCATCTATGCCAACAGTTCCTGTGTGATTAAAATGTTATTGATTTTTATTATTTGACTTGATCGCTTGCTTAGTTTGTTTGTTAGTTAAGATGGTTAGTTAAGACCAATTTATAAATTATATATTTATTATTATTATATATTAAATATTTTATATTTTATAATATATTATATATTATTATATATTTATATATTTCTTCCTTTTAACTCATTTGCTATTATGTTAACATTAACACACAAAGATTTCAAACACTCAACAAAATATTGTTAAGATAATCAATTGACCACACAATAATTCTGTTGAAAATTTTTAATATTTTCTATCATTTTCTAACCGAAAATGAAATAAAAAATAATGTTATAATTAACAGTGATGAAATCAAATAACTGTTAAATAACTGTCTTCAAACGGGTGAAATACCCACTTGGATGACGAAAGGGAAGACAGTTCTTATCATGAAAGATCAAACTAAAGGCCCCATAGCTTCAAATTACCGGCCGATTGCCTGTTTGCCAATTCTTTGAAAAATCTTGACTGGAATACTGAGTGACAAAGTCCATGGCCATCTTTTGGAAAATGACCTGCTGCCTGACGAGCAAAAAGGGTGTAGACGGGATTCTCGTGGAACTAAAGACCAGTTATTAATAGACAAAGCCATAATTAGAAACTGTAAAAGAGCAAAAAGGAACTTGCATATGGCGTACATAGATTACAAAAAAGCGTACGATATGGTACCCCATTCGTGGCTTATCGAAACACTCAAAATGGTAGGAATAGCAAGTAACATCAGAGAGACACTCGAGAAAAGTATGTTTAACTGGAAAACTGAACTCACTGCTAATGGAGAGCCATTAGGCGAGATTGAGATCAAAAGAGGTATTTTTCAGGGTGACTCGCTATCACCCCTTCTTTTTGTAATCGTATTAATCCCGTTGTCTTTGGTTTTACGAAATACCAAACTAGGATATACCTTTTCTAAATCAGATGTTACTGTTAACCACCTTCTGTTTATGGATGACTTAAAACTTTATGCTAGATCTGAAAGAGAATTAAACTCGCTCGTCCATACGTTGAGGATAGTCTCTGAAGATTGTGGAATGAAGTTTGGATATGATAAATGTAAGACAGTTTTCCTTAATAAGGGTAAAATTGGTAAGGCAAGTGTTATCGAAATGCCGGATGGAGAGAAAATTAGAGAAGTCGAAGAAAGTGGATATAAATACCTGGGTATAATACAGGATGAAGGTTCTCGTACGACAGACATGAAAAATAAACTTGAAACTGAATATCTACGACGAGTAAGGAAGTTAGCTAAATCAAAATTGTATGCTGGCAATGTGATCTCAGCGATAAATCAATGGGCATTAGGAGTCATGAGATATAGTGGAGGCGTGATTGACTGGAATATAGGAGATTTGACAAGCATCGATGTGAAAACGAGAAAGATTTTGACTTGTAATGCCCTGTTCCACCCAAGAGCCAATGTAGCACGACTCTATTTGAAAAGGAAGGATGGTGGAAGAGGTCTCACTTCAGTAGAGCAGTGTGTAAAAAGTGAGGAGAATAGCCTTTGGGAATACGTTTCAACTAATCAAGAACGACTATTGAAAATGGTGGTAAAAGAGGATTTCCTTATAGAAAAAACTGGAAGAGAAGAATATTTGAAACAACATACTAAAATGTTGAGACAAAATTATCACGGAAAAGCTCTGCATGGTAGATTTACGGAAGCTATAGCAGAACAAGCAGATTTAAACAAAACGTGGTTGTGGTTAAAGAGCAATTACGTGAAAAAGGCAACTGAAGCCTTAATTACAGCTGCTCAGGACCAAGCACTTAGAACTAACTGGGTTAAAGCTAACATTGATAAAACTGAGATAAGTTCTGTGTGTCGAATTTGTCATGAGAAAGATGAGACAGTGTCTCATATTGTTAGCGGTTGTTCTGAATTGGCAAAGAGAAGGTATGTGTTTAGACATGATCTGGTAGCTACCAGGGTGCACTGGGAGCTATGTAAAAAATACAAAATTGATGCGAGCAAGGTTTGGTATGATCATGTTCCGCCTTCTTCTTGCATGTCTAGTACAGGTGTTGAACTTATCTGGAATACACCCATTCTTACTACAACGAAAGTAAAACATTATATACCTGATATCGTAGTCAAAACAAGTAATAAATGGATTCTTATTGATATAGCTGTTCCAAAAGATCATCGAGTGAGAGAAAAACATGCCGAAAAAATTCAAAAATACATTGACCTGGCTGGTGTCATTCGTGTAGAGCAGAAAGTTGAGACTTCAATAGTCCCGATAATTGTCGGGGCTCTTGGAACGATTCCATTCGAACTTGAAAAGTATTTGAAAGAATTAGACCTTCCTGATATAAGCGGTAGTATACAAATATCAGCAATCACAAGTACTGCCAGAATTTTGAGAGATGTTTTGAACCTCTAAGATTAGGGAATAATCCGAGACTCAAATCGAACTTACACACCCAGTAAATTGTTTATCAACTGGAGATTATTTTTTTTTGAAGAAAAAAAAAATTATTATGGCATGATAAAACATTGTTATTTTGAATATTTACTTTTATGAACACATTATATTTCATTGACTTTTTCCAAGATGTTTTAATTCCAGTTAAGCATTTTATTTTCAACTTTCTATCGGAAATTGAAAGAAAATTTTTTACTGGATGAAGCCAGTTAAACACTTTGGAGGAAAAGACTACAATTTACGAATTAACTCTTCGAAGCGATCTTGATATCTTGCAATCCAAAGACCTTCTTTACTACGCCCAGCAGGCATCACAGAAGACACTTTTCCCTCCACATCTGTTGTATCCAGTGCCAGGTCATTGCAAACTTAGCATTGGAAAGTTCAACTTGGCTATGTTTTTAGAGATATTACGCCAAAAATTGGCATGTGATAAGCCCTCACAAAATTGATAAGGTTCCTAGTAATCTTCTTCACTTAAAACCACATAATCAATGAGTAACTAAGTACTTGAGGGCTTTGTTTTTAACAAGCATCCATTATTTCACTAAGAAATCAAAACTTTAAGATTATTGTTGTCAAAACATCATAGAAAGTGGCAGGTCAATGCATGTCACTCAATTTTTTTGGCTAACGTAATTTCCCCATATTTGGTCATTTAATTAATTATTAAATCTCAGGTATGTCCCAAGTCACACGTTTGACAAACATGAATCCAAGTGTGGCACATAAATAAAACCCATGATTGAAAATTAGTACTGAGTGCTTGATGGACTGGAAAGTAGTCACTGCACTTTTTTACCAAGTAAAGACGTTATAAATATTTAGGAAAATCATTGTAAATCTTGAATTTGTGAGGAGGCGTGGCTTAATGGTTAGTGCAAATGTATCGTAGCCACGAATTCCGGGTTCGATTTCCCGAGCCGGCGACTTTTGAAATTCACAAAATAAAAAGCCATTGGTTGGCATCAGGAAGGGCATCCGGCCAAGACATTCCTCACTGCCAGAGCAACGTTACAGTGAAGGGCACCGTCTGAGCTTCCGTTCCTGGGGAAAAATGACTTTAAAACAAACAAAGAAAAAATTGTAAATGGTTCAGAGTTGATGGCCGAAAGACTTGTGATTTACAATCCGCTTTTTACTTTTCCACCATAAAATTTTTCGAAGACCAAATAATTTTACGAAAAAGATCGTACATGTAAATAGGGGGCTGTCTATGATGACCTTGGATCAACGGAGGAACTTCAAGCGACTTTTTGCTAACTTCAAACAGGTCCAGTGTCACATGGCAGTCTTGGAGCCTAGGTAAAATGCGGAAAATGGGGTGTCGCTCTGAAAGATTCCTCTTGACCCCCTCCTTTTTGGATCTCCTCCGTATCAAAAGCCTCTCTGTATTTAAATTTACAAAGCTATCGTCGCCCTGGCTGGCGTTTTTAGCAGGGATATGTGTTGTATACAGGGGAAATGTTAATAATCTTTTCAACGTCACTTTGGGAAAAATAACCCTTCTTAAACAAAAATTTACCCTCTACCTAAAGAAAATTTCTTGTTGTAATACCTCTTCCGAAAAATGTATGTGACTCCGTCACCCAAAAAGTCCAAAGTCTTTTTAATAAAAGGTTATCAACTAAAATTTCGAAAGGGGTCATTCCCCCGACAAAATTTGTACGACCCCCTCCCCTTAAAATATCCTGTTAAAGCTGGTTGGAGGGTTTCACAAAAACTATTGAGCCAATGCTGAAGTTGCTTTGGTGATGAAGAAGGAGGGGTTAAGCTTGAGTGCTGGAGTTCTTCATCATATGTGCACCTTGAGACAGACTAATCAAAATGGATGAGTCAGATACTGCCAAACCAGGTCTTACCTTGACACTCAACATTTGGAACTAATGCAGCCACATTCATTACATAGCTGAAAGCACATTTCACAATTGTTGACTGAGTAAATCTTGGGGTACTGATTAGCCAGTTGTTGATTGGGGATGGAGGAGGCCTTGTGAGTGAGCCTGCAGGACAGCTACCCTCCCTTTTTTATCTGACAAGAACCGAGGGAATAATATTAGTAGCAGAGTTGTATTTTCCTAGTTTAACATAAAATATAAAACTAAAATCAATGCTACCCAATTTAAGCAAACTATCTATTTTCATAAAATTGTTGTTGTTAAATATTCATTATTAAACTTTTAAATGTCCATAAAAACGATTACTGTCTTCAGCGTTTAAACGTTTATGTTACTTTGAGAGCAGCTGAAGAGTCCAATTTTTCATTTCATAAACAACACTTCCCTGAAGCAAATGGACGTATGATGGACAATCACAGCTCATTCTGTGTAGGTAATTGAAAGAACCTTTCATATTTCAAGTATTTTCATTAGTCTGACTTCAAATATTACTCCAGGTTTAAATCTTGCAGGTTTACAAAGGCATGATATTCCGGTTGGTATTTATCATCCTAAGGGTATTGAAAGGATTAGTGAACAGAATGCATTTTATGTCGCTATGAAAACCCCAATGGTACATCAGTCATTTTATTTTGTACGCAGGGGGGGGGGGCTAGGCTATATATTACTCAGTCCAACTGCATCAAGAAGAGGAGCACTCGTATGCCTTTACCCAAGTCACTGAAGAAGAATGCATCAAAGACACCCACAAGAAACACAACTATGGCCTACCCAATGATGTAAATGTTATCATTGACCAGCAATATGCTGATCATATTAGGTGGGTGTCAAACGCAGATCATATTATACGCAATGTAGAAAGAGAAAAACCAGACCAGATAAAGAAGAGAAATTTAAATGTAAACAAGGGAAAAACTGAGAAATATGCCATCAATAGAAACAAAACCAACAATGATACCTGGAGAAAGTGCAAATACCTGGGTAGTTGTCTTGACACCACAGAAGACATCAAAAGAAGAAAAGGATTAGCCATCAGTGCATAGAACAAATTATTACATATATTAAAGAGCAAAATAGATCTCCAAATCAAAACAAGATCCTTGAATGCCTTTGTGGCCAGCATATTCCTATTCTTATACAATAGTGAATTATGGACACTCACAAAGAAAGAAGAAACAATTGATGTATTCCAAAGATTCCTCCTGAGAAGATTACTAGGAATCAAATGGCCCATGAAAATATCAAATAAAGAGCTGTACGACATGACATCCTGTGAAAAGTGGAGTGCTCAAGTGAAAAGAAGGAGACTCAGATGCCTGGGCCGTTTAATGCGCCTGCCTGAATCAACACCCGCCAGCAAGCCCTAAGTGAATTTCTGAGACCAGTGAAGAGACCACCCAGAAGACCCAAAACCACCTGGGTCAGTGTGGTCACACAAGAATTGGAAGAGCTAGGTTTCAATTTCAGTGAAGCCTTGAAGATGGCTCAAGACCGAGATAGGGGGAGAGCCGTGATCGTCAAAGGGAGAAGTGCCGAGTCACATCAGTGACGTCACAGCACAGAAGAGAGAGAGAACTGCATCAAGCTTAGCGGTTACTGTCGGAAACACTGTCAACCCAACAAAAAATATCACAGTTTGTCGAATGAAAAATCATAGTTCTCTATTATATCTCTAGGAAATCACAAATATCGTAAAAATCACGTAAATATCTCTCATCAAATATCCAAGAGTCTCAATATTAAATAACTGACGAGCTGACAAACTGTCCCTATTGATACCAATATACCTATAATGATTCAGCAAAATTAGTGCTGAGCTATACTATATAAAACAATGGACGAAAGAAAAAGAAAAAAAATCTGGAAAGTTCTGGAAGTTTAAAGCGTGCTAGAAGTCATTGCTTCGGATTCTCACCTTTAATCTCAAATAGTTTAAGTTACGTCAGCTACATTACGTAATCCTCTGAGTCCATAAAGTTCAGAATTTTCAAGATTATTAGGGAAACTTATGGAGAAGTTATTCTTCAGCGCTGCCGACATCTGGAAAGAACAAAGATCAAGATTGCTGAATTTACCAATCACTTAAGGTTCTCCTTAAGATGCCTACACAACCATGTGATTCCAACTGATTTACGTCTTCGTTGCCCAGTTACCACAAACAGACCAAGGTGTATACTTGAACAGAGAAGTCGTCAACTTTTTCAAGAAAGAATTCCTTTAAATCATAGGAAACATTTGCGACTTGCTGCAGACATTCGGGAGGCTAAATGTTTCCTTTCAAGCAAACTAAGCACTGATCACTTCCAGGAACTAATGTGATCGGTGGATAACACTCACATACAAAGATTGCATTCTACCAGGGAAAGACACCAAACGAAGTTCAAGAACCTGAAACGAAAGTTACCAATAGTACCAAAACCCAAAAACAAATCTAATTGGATTGTTAACCTGTCTAGTCGAACACTGTCATCAACAGAGGAATCCCTTCTTATGAAAGGTTTGAACTTTTCTGTTACTCCCAAAGTCATCCCTGCAAAAGAGATCGTCTCGATAGTGGAAACAGCAGTAAAAGACCTTCCCCAAAGTGAAGCAGATACAATTAGAGCAAAGACAAGCCTCACCCTTCAAT
>RDPX01000266.1:187633-214811 GCA_003991215.1 Morbakka virulenta
AGTACCAAACATGACAGATGTGTTTGTTGGCAGATATAAGACATAGACGTATTCTTCAGAGATTTGTTAGGATTTAATTCTTGTTTACAAAGTGCAACTGTCCATGAAGTTAATTGAATAAGAGAAAGAGCTACCACAATCCCTTTAACAAATTAGTCACTAATCCTTGTCTTCTTTCAAACTAAATGTGGCTTGAGGGTGCGTCTCAAATTTCTTGAAAGGTTTATGTAAAAGATCAGATTTAAAATCACCCGTAAATTATGTTTAAAATGGAATACAATCTCGAATGTTACATTAAGTTCAATTGACCAGCACAGGCCCCACACAATAGTGACCTTTCTGCTTTAGATTCTCTGATGAAAAACTACTTTTCTTTAAGTGAGTGCCTGCGTATTTAGAATATTTGGTCATTCGAATCTTCTCTATGGTTTCAAAACCTGAGTCCGACCTTCAGTTTGACATTGCGTTTAAAGCTCTATGGCTGCTTGAATCACCTTTTAGGAATGATGGAGGGTCTTTTGTAACAAAATGATACGAGAAATGACACCAGCATAGAGTTATCTAGTGATGTACAAAGCAGAAGAATAGGACTTCTAATGTATGTCCCGACCAAAAAGAAACTAGAATAAAAAGTCTTTTATTTATAAGAAACTTCTTAGACCAGGATGACCAAAACTCACTATCCCTTTATAGTAGACTCTCGGTATAACGAACATCTCGATATTTCGAACTGATGCCTCTCGCCCTTGGCCCTTGCCTTATCAAACCCTTATAAATCCTTTCTATGTAACGAACCTCTGATATAACGAACTCTCGATTTACCGAACCTAAAATATTTTCCCTGCAAGCTAAAATCCTTCGATAAAACGAACTCAAGGCACTATAATGGAATGAAGTCACTGCAATGTCTTCCAATTGAACAACATTCGAACAACATTTAAAATCATTCGAACGTCAAATGTACGTCAAGTTCGAGTTTTTAAAAAGTAAACACTGTTTTATGTCAACCTAATCAGTTCTGCACCTTAGTAGTCAACATGAATGGATTGCGAACAAAGCAAAAATAACACAGGCTAATGAAACTGACCAGGTCAATACCTAAAGAAAAAAATTGCTATTTTAAAATATTTACAAATTTGTTTTTTCCTTCTAAATTTAAAACGCAGGGCACTTGTAAACCCTCGATATCTCCAAGATTGAATCTTTTACCAGATATTTTGGCTGTACAGCCTGCTTCAGCGTGACTTCGTAAAAAGTAAAATGTTGTCTTCGGAAAACGCCCTGATTTGCCCTTTTTGATCTCTAACAAACAGCCTCTTGAAAAATTATTCGTGAGGACGTTGCATTGCGTGATATCAACAAAAGCTATACAGTCGACTCTCTAATTTGATTCGAATATAATAATTCGAATGTTTTATAGTGTAAATAGGGTTTTGACAAGTTCGAATTTTCGAAATTCTAGCTTTTCTCCAAAATTAAAGGATTTCCATTAATTTTGGCAAAATACCACTTTTCTTTAATTTTTCGATATAACGAACTCTCGATATAACGAACTTTTTTCATTCCCCTTTAAGGTTCGTTATATCGAGAGCCTACTGTATCTGTTACGAAATCCCTCCTTCTGCCTGATGAGATCCTCGAGACACCAGCTGGCAAAAATATCTGAAGGACACTAAATCACCAAATCACTGTGAATAGACTCGTATGTCAATTAATTGTACATAAAGAAAAAGAATTATGATGGTAAGGACGACATTTAATGTACTATGTACTATTGTGATGGACTGGAATTGTCGTGATTGGGAGGGCAAGGAAAGAAAACGAAATCGATTGTTCGTGAAATAAAAACCTCCTTTAATTGATTTACTTTTAATTTATGTTATATCTAATAATGTTTTCCTGATATATGTGGCTTCTATTATTATTATTATCCTAGATGGTGCCCAAGGAAAGGGGAATGGTCAGTCCACTGTGTCTGGGGCCGACTAACCTCCGGGTGAAAGGTGAAATCAAGTAGGGTGGCTGTGACCCACTCTACACCCAAGTCAACCTCACCTCCACCTGGTGTGCCCTGGATAGAAAGTTTAGAGACTCCTGAACTAACGAGGCTCTGGCTAGGGAGTAGCAGTCGGAGTTTCTGTTACCGGAGGATGAGCTTCCCGTTGGGCCCACCGCCTTGTGGACACGTCCCGACGCTCACCAAATTGCTCACCCAGGTAGGGGTTAAAAAGTCCTCGCTGCATTGTGTGTAGGTATTGGATTACTAAAGGCTATGCACACCCCCGAAAATTGTGGTTAGCGTCAAAAAAGGCATGCGGCTGTAGAAAACCCTGCCAGACTCAAATTATCCGGATCACCATTTGTAATTTCATACCAGATCGGTCAAAGCCGGGTTTTCCAACAACCCCAACACCACTGACCAGCAGGTCTACGCTGGGAATTGTTCGGCTGCTGGACAACGAAGGAAAAGAGGGGGGAAAAGAGGAGGCATGAAAAGGAGAGAAAAGCGCGATAAGGACAAGGTCATACAAATAACATTAAGGATTGGTACATTGAACGTCGGAACAATGAATGGAAAAGGACGGGGAAATTTGTAATATGATGGAAAGAAGATACATTGATATATTATGCTATCTACCTTGCAAAAGAAGGCACCTCGGTGAAGTAACTGACTGCTATGTACTGGAAGGAGATTGTGTTGCTACACAGCACAAAATGGTAATATGGAAGCTAAAGATTTAATACAAGAAGAAAAGTAAAAGAACAGTTTGACCAAGGATAAAGTGGTGGAAGCTGAGAGAAGCCGACTGCAGGAGGAATTTTAACCGGGAGTAACTGAAGCCACTGAGTTCAGTCACAGATGTACTTGAAAATTGGTCTGAAATAATTGAGAAAATTAGAGATATGGACAACATAGTCTTGGAGGTAACAGCAAACTGTAGGAAACCAGACTAGGAAACATGATGGTGAAATGATGCAGTTCAGTAAAGTATTCAAAAGAAGAAGAAGGCAAAGAAGGTGCTTGACAGAACAGGTGAAGAGGAGAGAAATTGGGAGTATAAAACTAGACGAAAGAAAGCAAAGCAATAAGTATCCAAGGCAAGAGAGGAGGCATACAGTAATTTCTATGACGAATTGCAGATAAAGGAGGGTGAAAGAGATTTATTCCGCATTGCAAAACAACAGGACAAGGCATCAAAGGATATATAGCATGTTAGAGTCCTCATATTTACAAACGGAAGGCTATTGACAGGAAAAAGAGAGGTGTTAGAAAGATGAAAAAGCTATTTCGAAGGTCTCGCGAACACTGAGAACCCCAGATAAGTGTAACAATTGCCGAACAAACGGGGAAGGAGCGTGTTGATCTCCGTTTATAAGAACAACGGAAATGCACAAGAACGTGACAACTACAAGGCCATTAAGTTAATGTGCCACACCATGAAGTTGTGAGAGAGAGTTTTGGATTACAGGCTCCGACAAGAGGTAGATGCCAGTCAAGAACAGTACGGTTTCATGCAAGGAGAAAGCCCAAGAGACGGGCTTTTTGCTTTGCTCATTCTGATAGAAAAGCACCGAGAAGGACTAAAGGAATTGCACTGGATTTTTGTAGATTTGGAAAAAGCTTATGGCAGGGTACCAAGGGAACAATTATTGGATTGCATGAGAACATCCGGAGTAGCAGAAAAGTATGTAAATCTAGTAAAATCATGTACAGGGACAGTGAGACTGCCCTAAGAAGTGCTGCAGGGATAACTACTTGGTTCCAAGTCATGGTCGGGCTCCACCAGGGATCGGCTCTAAGCCCCTTCCTATTTACAATACTCATAGATCGGCTCATTGATGAAGGCAGGAAAGAAGCACCATGCACAATGGCGATGATATGGTCCTGTGCTGCAAGACCAGAAGTGAGGGTGAAGAAGAGCTGGAGAAGTGGAGAGATATCCTAGAAAAAAGCGGAATGAAATTAAATAGATCAAAAACAGAATATCTGGCCTTGGATGGAAGAGAGGATGGCAAGATAAGCATGGAAGGATCCAATGTAACGAAGGAAGAAGATTTTTTGTATCTCGGATTAACAGTGCAGTGCGACGGGGTGTGTGTGTGGGGGGGTGATAGAAAAGTGAAGAACAGCACACAGGCAGAATGAAATGGATAGAGGAAAATAACGGGCGTACTCCTAGACAGAAGCTTTCACCAAAAGTGAAAGGAAAGGTATACAAAACGGTAGTGCGACTAGCTTTGTTGTATGGACGTGGGACAGTAGCGACAACAAAAAATTATAAAGCTGAGTTGAAGGTGGAAGAATTGAGAATGCTGAGGTGATGATAAAAATGTATATATGTATCTATATATCTATGTATCTATGTATCTATGTTTCTATGTATCTATGTATCTATGTATCTATGTATCTATGTATCTATGTATCTATGTATCTATGTATCTATATATGTATGTGTCTATGTATCTATCTATGTATCTACGTATCTATGTATCTATGTATATGTATAAATGTGTGTATGTATATATGTATGTATGTATGTATATATGTTTGTATGTATATATGTATGTATGTAAATATGTATGTATATATATGTATGTATATCTGTATATAATCAGATGTACGAGAATGAAAAACTCTATCTTTACAGTACTCAGAGTTTCATGTCTTTCACAATCATAATCACTTGAAAAAAATTTTCTACAAAGATGTCATACAAATNTGTATCTATGTATCTATGTATCTATGTATCTATATATTTATGTGTCTATGTATCTATCTATGTATCTACGTATCTATGTATCTATGTATCTATGTATATGTATAAATGTGTGTATGTATATATGTATGTATGTATATATGTTTGTATGTATATATGTATGTATGTAAATATGTATGTATATATATGTATGTATATATGTATATCTGTATATAATCAGATGTACGAGAATGAAAAACTCTATCTTTACAGTACTCAGAGTTTCATGTCTTTCACAATCATAATCACTTTTCTACAAAGATGTCATACAAATAATTGTGTAACCTGAGCTTTTGAAAAGCCACTATTGATAACAAAAGGATCACTAGGGGTGCAACTACAAAACAGGAAACCGGCATTAGAAAATCATTATCTACTGTCAGTCCTTTGATTTGAAATTTGCGAGGGTGTATTTATTCATATGTCGACATTTGGAAACAATTTCGGTTCGTTTGTTTAGCAATTCAGTTTTATTTCCGTAACTAAGAATTTCCAGTTTCTCTCCCAGGCACAATGGGCACGTTTTTGTTAAGATTGAATATGCCTTGACCTGTTTTACGATTGACCAATCAAAGGAAAGTTTTATATGTATATATGCAAATATGTATACCGATAATGTGTATTGATGCAGGAGTTTTTATTTGTTGTATGTCTGGATATTAAGAATTCTATTTGGTTTCAGTGCAAATTTTAAAAATAAATGCATACAGTTTTGCTCACAGGTTAAGGGCTCTGTAGGTTGTACAGGATACTTCTATTGGGTCTAGTTGAAAAAATATACACACAAATTGTAGTACTGCGAGACCAAGCACAGATGTTACTCCAGAATCAACAAAAACTGCCTACCAGACATTAAATGCCTTACAGTTCAAATAAATTCTGTGACAACGTTACAAAAAAAGTAAACCAAACACAGTTTCTATTTTGCCCTATCAAAGGGAGAATTTAACAGCAACATTTATTGAAATCTTAAGAAATCGTTCCACAATAGCCGCTATGAGAACTGAATTATTTTCAAATGTCTGGCCACTAAAGAAAAAGGCAACTGCTGTTTATTGGACAGGCAATTCTTAACATGGTTTGTGGTCAACCATGTTAGTAATTGTTAGTAGTGACCCCAGCAACTAACCCTGACCTACGGAACTATAGCTGAAAAAAGAACAAGAATAAAAAGAAGAAGGAGAAGAAGAAGGAGAAGAAGGAGAAGAAGGAGAAGAAGGGGAAGAAGGAGGAGAAAAAGGAGAACAAGAAGGAGAAGAAGGAGAAGAAGAAGGAGAAGGAGAAGAAGGAGGAGAAAAAGGAGAAGAACAAGAAGGAGGAGAAAAAGGAGAAAAAGGAGAAGAAGAAGAAGAAGGAGGAGAAGAAAGAGAAGAAAGACAAGAATGAGAAGAAGAAGAAGAAGAAGAAAGAGAAGAAGGAGAAGAAGGAGAAGAAGGAGAAGAAGAAGAAAAAGAAGGAGAAGAAAGACAAGAAGGAGAAGAAAGACAAGAAGGAGAAGAAGGAGAAGAAGGAGAAGAAAGAGAAGAAGGAGAAGAAGGAGAAGAAGGAGAAGGAGGAGAAGGAGGAAAAAAAGAAGAGGAAGAAGAATAAAAAGAGAAAAGAAGAAGAAGTTTAAAATCATTCTCGACACACTGCAAGCTATGCTTAATAGAAAAATTAATTCTGAAAGAAAAAGGGGGTGAAAAGCTTTTAAGTAAAAATTGTATTTGTTAGCGAGGGGTGTCATCAATGTTTAAGAGGCTAAAAAGATCAGATACCTAATCTGAATGTTTTTGTATTCTCAGATAAAATTTTTGGATAGTTTGATTTGTGTTTCAGCTTAGTTCTTTTATACCTGGATAATGTGAATACATGTACCTCGATGCAATTTCATATGAGTTTGGTTCTTTGTCTGATTAACCAAATGGAAATAAAAAAACATACTGTATTTCCTCGAAAGAACGTCCCCCCCCCCCAAATAAGTTCCTTACCGAAATGGTGTTTATTTGATAAGTTGTTGTTTTATACGCACCCATACCCTGGTCCCCAAGAAGAATGAAGAGAACGTACCCTCTTAAACAGGTTATGCTATCTAAAAGATCGAAAGAATTTATCCTCAAGGCACTTGGTGAATTCGAGCGTTCAAAAGTTCTTTGAAGTGTGTGCGTTAATCCCTTCAGTCGATAGACTTAGACCACACACGACGTCGACGTGAGGATTCCGCTATTGTCTGAAAGAGAGTAGATCATGCCATACCACGCCAAGCTTTTCAATTCTCAGTTATCAATTGTGAGTAAGCAAGATATCAGCCTGCTGCAACCATTCTTTCCAGGAAAAGAACACGTGGCTGATGCTGCACCAGAATACAGGCATTTCGATGTTTTGATAGAAGACGTGGCTGACATGAAGCTGTAACTGTTTTGTATTTTTTTGCTTTGTTTGTGAGTATGACAAGTTGTTATTTAGTTCCTTCTTCTTCAGATTTCCTTTGCTTTGTTGTACAGGTTTTTACTGGTTCCTTCATGATTAGATAGAGATTTTGTCTACATGCCTAAAAATCCAATTAGCTGCATCTCGAAAATGTTGGTTTTTACATGAGCATCCCCTCAATTCAAGACTCCCCTTAAATAACCGCCCTTCTCGTACACAAACCTTTACATGAGTGCCCCGAGCTCCCTTTTGAGGAAATACGGAATGTCTGTACCCTCGTCATTATATCTATGTGTATGTAGCAAGCGAGACACCATTTAGTTTTCGTTTTTAGTCTCAACCATTTATTCTTATCCTTCAGAAGTCCTTTTATTTTAAATTTCTGGAGAATTCCAGAAGACAAGACAGCCTAGCTAGTCAAGAATTTTTCCGGTTTCCCTCCAAAAATAACTTGCTCTTAAATGTTTTGGCAATGACTAAAATTACAACATCACGAAGTAGCACTTTTTTTTTAAATTTTACGTACGTACCTTTCTTTGTGTTTTATAATCACAACTACAAAAAAGGTACAATGCCAATATTTTGGTTCATCAGAAAAATAGGACATTTCTGGCTATTTGAGTTTGGACTATTTACGTAGAGAATACACATTAATCCAACATACTTATACTAAGTAAAAGAGGAACTGTGGCTTAATGGTTACTGCAACTGCACCGTAACCAAGAACTCCGGGTTCGATTGCCCTAGCGGGCGACTTTGGAAATTCACAAAAGAAAAATCCATTGGTTGGCGTCAGGAAGGGCATCCGGCCAAGAAATTCCTCACTGCCAAATCCAAGCCCCTGTGAAGGGCACCGTCTGAGCCCCTAGTTACTGGGGGAAAATGACGTTACAACAGCAACCCCCCCTCAAAAAAATTAAAAAAACCAACTGATACTAAGTAAAGATCTGAAAGTTTCCACATATTCTGCGTGGATTTGCGTGAAATAATAAATACAGATTTGCGTTTGATTTACAGATCTCTCGTGCATCTGTTTCGTAAATGCATGTTTGAACTTCGTATGGGTATAACTCGAGCTGTGTTTACGTTAGACCCATTAAAATATCTATCTTATGTGGTCTTACAATGTCGCTGGTGACTGAACCTTGAATGTCCAAATTCTCCTATAGTTCGAACTGACATTGTAATTTCCTTCAGAAGAAACCCTTTTTTTCAACTCTAGAATCTCGATTGTCTCACGGTATAGCAACGAAATAAAGGGCTGTTGCCAGAAAAAAAAATTTTTAAATGGAGAACATTAAAGAAAATTTGTTTCTGCTTTTGTTAGAAGAGCTGTCATTTTGTAATCAACTTCTTATGTCCAGGTAAGATAATTGTAAGACTTTACACAAAGTAATTACCTCCGCACGTGGAAAGCTGTGATTTTTCAAGCTTTGCACTTGATTCTTCTACCAAATAAAAGGACATTTCTTAACATCCTTATTACGATTTTCATCAGTGAACACAAAAACAATTTTGTTATATTTTTAAGAATCAAAGAACAGGTGCTCTCATTAACCGATACAAGAGGTTTTAGTCATTAGGAAGATTTAGCTTCAGGACAAAGACATTCATTGACCAACTCACTCAAAATACTTAAAGCAATGACGAGATTTATTAAACATAACACAAGGTATAAATGAATGATGTTATAAAATAAGACCTCTTCATTTATGCTCGACAAGGTTTGACTAATAAGGTACAGGAAAAAAGGAGAACGAAAGTTTCTCTACCATGCAGTTATTTCCATTCTTTAAGAAAGGTAGTCGACAAAATTAGTGATATCAGGGACAAGAATGGGGGATTGTTGTACAGAGATCCCACGAACGCCCCGCACCTTCAATGGTTTCATTAGTACAATATTTGACAGGCCTATCTACAATGAACTGGTTGAATTCTGGTAGAACCAAGAACGTAGGCCTTTTTGGTAATGTTCAAAATGGATTTAGAAGATTTAGCCCTACTGATGACTATTAGACTGTAATTGCTGAATGTATCTTTATGCATTTATGCTCAATTCTGAAAAAGGACGCGGTATCCCTCAGGGTTTCCAAGATATTCGAAAAGATGTGGCACATTGGCTTGCTTCATAGGGTCTCTTATTACGGAATACGTAAAAGGGCCTTTGGTATCATTCAGTCCCGTTTTTCGGGTAGCAAAATGCAAACAACACTGAATGAAGTTACATCCAATGTGAGAGACCAAGCATTCCAATAATGCTTGTGTTTCTCAAGACTCGTCTTGGTCCACTTTTTTTCTTTATTTATATCAAAATCTTTTATGTAACACCTAACTACATTGTAGTTTGGCATTGGCCACATAGCTACTCAGCATTAACATATTAAACTTTCTAAGATTTTGAGTTTGATCTTCAGGGTGTCAGTGATTTAGCACGGAAGTAGCTGGTTTCTTCCAGTGAGACGGAAAAAACCGTAAATGGTTGCGTTCAATAAAAATTCGACTCCTTATCCTCCTCCAATATTTACGGAAAGTCAATCTATTGTGAGATATTTTCTGCTCTTTAAGAACGTTCATGAACAAGGCTGCTCAGGTTGTTGTTTTCTTCAGATCTTCCCTGGGGTTCTTTTGTTCAATCTGGTTCTGAAAAGGTTTGTTCTTTGTATCGCCCTAAAGAAATTCTTACGCCTGAAGCCATTTTGTTTATCTCTACAAGACTACTATCCTTCCTTGTATGTAGTACTGTTGTCACATCTGGAGGGGTCTTCCTCTTCTCATCTTGATTTTCTTTATCGAGTTCAGAGACCAAATGTTTCTAATTTGCGAGGTTCAAATCTTGTTGCTACTCTTCAACCATTTTTTCTATCCAAAAAATGTGGCTTTTCCTATTCTTTTCTATTGGTATTACTATGAAAGGTATTCTGAGCTTTGCTCGTTGGTACCAGGTCAGTATGTTGTTGCATCTTTTGTGTCTTGTTTCCCTCAACATCTTCATTCCTATGGAGCTGTTCCACCTCGTTGTTATAAATCTCTCTAAGAAAGAAGTTTCTCTCCTTTGGGAGCTAGAACGAGGAGCCCTCTTTGAGTGCTTTTTTTTCACCGGATGGCTTTAACTCACCCCTTCGCCAACTTTTTATGTCTTTTCATCACAGTTACATACACGAAGTGCCTTTTTTGTCCTGTATGGTTTTTTACCATTAACCCCTACCCCTCCCCACCCCCACCAAAAAAAACCAACCAAGAATTAGAAAAAATTAGGAGCATGAAGGCAAAAAACCAAATAGCATATAAAAACTTTGTACTAAAGTAGCTTTTAGCGTTCTTTAGTGGGAACTTCAAAAACAAAAGCTCTGCAATTGATTTTTCCTATTCTTTCAGATATATTGTTTGTAAATCTGCTCAGCAAATTTTTTTAAGCACAAGATTTCTTCATAAACTATTACAGTGATACAGGAAAAGGAATTTTAGATCTATCACCTTGGCGATGCAAAATTTCCCCGTTCGCTTGTGAAACTAGTACTCGGACTTCATTTTCTTCTTCATCTGTACTGTCCTCTGCACAAACCTACTGCTAGCAGACATTTTAACTTCTGCTAAGGAAGACAATGTTTAAAATGTTTAAGTCAAACATAGTATAAAAAGAATATTTGCATTCAGCATAGCACAAATTCTTTTAACGAAATGTCTTTGTAATATTATTTATTGCCTTTTTTGTAGACGGTCACGTTTATAACACCTACTCCAAAGAGGAAATGAATGGAATGAAAGTTTTCTGAGACCCATTAAATTCATGATAACTTTTTAGAGCTTTTTTAATGCAATCTCAATAATGGACAGCCGTGTTACTAAATGTATATCATAAACACCCGTACCCAGGATATGCTCAATAAATGAAAGAGAATCTATGATTATATAATAAACCTTTACAAAGGATTTCCGTCAGTCAATTGTCAGCATTACTAGTTCTAAATACTCTCCATGTAGTCCCTATACTCCACTTAAAAAATCAAATAAAAAATAGAATAAACAAAAAAATATTTAAGATAAATTTCATGGAAATACAGTTTCATGCAATACTGCTTATATCCAGTTTACCGTCTTCTTTTATACCTTGACTCCTTCAAAATACTCCCACATTTTCTACTTCATTCAATACTTCCAAATATTCCTTGATTTATGTGTTCTCCAATATATTCTAAATAAATTCTGTATAGCTGTCAGGGGGATATTTTAGAGAGACCTCTGAGGAATCACAAGAACACGTTTTGAATTCCAGTTCATAATTCTAAAGATTACGAATTAGCACTTTTTAGCCGTTTTTGATTAATGTTGAATCCGAAAGTTACAGTTCGAAATTCTACTCGGGAGATCTCTTACCCACTATTTTTACGAAAACAGGATGAGATAGTTAGAGTTATTTTTAATGTCCTATTTCATCTAAAACACAATATAGAGTAATCAGAGCAAATAGTTTGAATCTAAGCTTTGAATGTCTGCGTCAGCGTTTCAGCAGGTACTCACTAAAGATCCAGTGGTTGGTTGGACATAAAGGAAATTTTAAAGCCAATTTTGCCAGCGAGACAGGCATGTGGCAGCTACCCTAATGTTTGACCAGTTGTTTTAACAACAGACAACAGGGAGTAAATTGTTTTTCACAACTTTTACCATCAGCAGCGTTCTTTTCTACAGCCGTTGGAAGCAGGGTGTCTGTAACCCCTCAGCCTGCAACAATTCGTTAAGCTCTTCAAAAGAAGTCTCACGGAATTACGTTATATGGGTTTTATAACCAAGGATTATTTTGGCCAGCATTGAGGACAATGCACGCCCCCAAGTCCTTTTGCTATTAATGAGTGCACTTTTGGTCATCTACCTTTCTCCAGTTGCCTTGATACCCTCGTCGCTAAATGACATCTCAATCGGGACAATATATATCACATATATATCATATATCACAACTCTGTAGAAACTTTGTCTGTGTCAAAAAAAATGTGGAAATAAAAGTTGAACTTATGCTTAATTTCTACACTTTAAATATTTACTAGCATTCACGACTTGTCCTTATTTAATATCTGTATTTAATATTTGCATTTGAAAGTATCCCCCTTTTTGCAGTCTGATTAAAACTTTGACATTCTTTTGTAAATTTTGTAAATGTTAAACTGTTGAACGCAAAATTAAACAAAAACGAGGCACTGACATAAACAGGGCATGAACAAAACGATGACAATAACAAAAATGAATTGAGAAATAGGAAATTAAGAGTGTAGAGAAATGAGGGGAAAATATATGTTTAGATTTACGATATTTGCTGTGGAAAATAAGCTCTTAACACTTACCCTAATTAAAACAAACCTGATCAAGTATTCCACATTCATCGATACAATGGAAAGTAGCTGGAACACTTAGCTCTAATGCTGTATCTAAGTTACTATTGATCAATCGAGCTTCCTTGCGCATTTTCAAAATTAGATTACTATTTTTTTGGAAGTGGTCACTAATTAATCGCCATTGTTTAGTTATCTGCTAACTCTTTTTCTTACTTGATTTTACACCTCTCCAAATGTTATATCACAAGATATATAAAAACGATAACTTTTGACATTTGTAAAGAAAAAACAAACTAGAATTCTAATATAGACCACAACAGGCAAAGTAATTTTTCGATAAGTAAACATATTACGTAAGCAAGCTTCAGATAAACCTCAAGATGCGGATTATTTGCAATACAATACATTTCCCCCCTTTTTTTCAAAGGTTTGCTTGCAAATTACAATAACAAGGGTTGGATGTTTTGAAAACTCCGTCCAGTTTTGTGTTCACGTGCGTGAGGAACTAAATTAATAAAATTAAATCCCACATGCTAAAGACACAAGTAGGATCGGACAGTTTTCTTGTTTTAAACAACCTGCACACACACACACACACACACACACACACACATATATATATATATATATATATATATATATATATATATATATATATATATATATTATGTGCCAATTGATGTTCGAGTTGTGATTAAAGAGGGGAAGAAGCGAGAGAGGTATTCAACTCTGCAAGAGGAGCTTGAGCGCATGTACCGAGCCAAAGTGACCATTGTACCGGTAATAGTTAAAACCATGGGAACATTACCACCTGGACTATTCGAAGCATTCGAAACATTGGGCCTAAGGTCCTGGTTCGGACTTGTGACGTAGACATACTTATCCTAGGTTACCTAGTGACGCAGTAGCGTATATATATATATATATGTATGTATGTATATATATATATATATATATATATATATATATATATATATATATATATATATACAGGGTTTAGGATAAAAGGTCAATAGGGTCACAGCAAAATGATAGGTCAACATATTCGTGAGAAAATTAATTAATATGTGGAACATAAATCCAAGGTGATATAGATAATAATTAAAAATGATGTTTTTTATAATTACCCAAAACAACGAAATGCTTAATCCACTTGGAAACAATGTGATAGCTCTTGGTGATATTTCTAAACATGTCTAAACATGTTTTTATTTATACCTCGTTAAGCTTACATTTATCTTTATTTTCCGACAGCTTATAGAGAGCTTAAGGTGCCCAGGTAACAGGTTTCAAGCAGGCTGGTTGGTTCAAATTGATACAACTTAAAACTTTGCACTCCTATAACCCTAACCAATACTATTTTCTATTTTTACTATTAATAATATTTCCAACTGATCATCTACTAATTTGTTTTGTTTTTCATTTCTTTTACATTGACAGGTTACTCAACTATTTTTGGGAGGATCTGTAAAAAACATATACCTGTTGAATATCTGATTGGCACTTTAAAACAGAACGGGTTAATAATTGTATTTAATTAAACCGCTTCAAATGGGTGTGATAAAACCTCACGAATTAATAATTGAGAATATATTATTCAAACCCGTTGGGTAGCAAGGTCAAATGGCAAGCATCTCTGCTTTAAATTCAGGTTGTGGGCCCAGAAAAGAAAAATTCCCTCTTCTTCATCGCAGATTACGATCCTTTGACCCCCACGCAAAGCTATTGTGGTTGCTATACATCATACAGGCCGACGCCGTTTATCCGAACACCGTTTATCTGAAATTCGGTTTATCCAAACCGAACTTATTTGAGCGGTCCGAGAATTTCAAAAGAAATCTGTTTTATGTAACCGAGGAAGAACTCACCGACGATGAAATTGTAGAGATGACACAGAGCAACAAAGAAAATGAAGCCCTTGGACATCATAACCAACCAGAAGACGATCCTCACAAGGAACTACAGAACATCCCGACAGTTTCTGAGGCGATCTCAAGCTTAGAAACATTCATGTCCTGCTACGAAAATCAAGAGTCCGTTGACTGTGTGAAACTGTTGCAGCTTCGTCATCTGTTGTCAGCCGCCAAGAGAAAACTGCGCCAAACAAGTAAAGCTAATCTTTCTTTTCTCGCAAGTGAACTTTAGAACATTTTATGATACAGTATTTAATGGTTCTTTGCATTCGTGATGTACATGTATATATTAAGAGAAAGTGCAAATAAACATCAATACATTCGTATAAAAATATCCGTCAATGTTTTTGTTTGATTTCCTTCCGTGACCACTTATCCGAACGATCGTTTATCCGAACAAACTTTAGACCGCCCACTGTGTTCGGANACACACACACACACACAAAGCTATTGTGGTTGCTATACATTATACAGGCCGACGCCGTTTATCCGAACACCGTTTATCTGAAATTCGGTTTATCCGAAATTCGGTTTATCCAAACCGAACTTATTTGTACGGTCCGAGAATTTCAAAAGAAATCTGTTTTATGTAACCGAGGAAGAACTCACCGACGATGAAATTGTAGAGATGACACAGAGCAACAAAGAAAATGAAGCCCTTGGACATCATAACCAACCAGAAGACGATCCTCACAAGGAACTACAGAACATCCCGACAGTTTCTGAGGCGATCTCAAGCTTAGAAACATTCATGTCCTGCTACGAAAATCAAGAGTCCGTTGACTGTGTGAAACTGTTGCAGCTTCGTCATCTGTTGTCAGCCGCCAAGAGAAAACTGTGCCAAACAAGTAAAGCTAATCTTTCTTTTCTCGCAAGTGAACTTTAGAACATTTTATGATACAGTATTTAATGGTTCTTTGCATTCGTGATGTACATGTATATATTAAGAGAAAGTGCAAATAAACATCAATACATTCGTATAAAAATATCCGTCAATGTTTTTGTTTGATTTCCTTCCGTGACCACTTATCCGAACGATCGTTTATCCGAACAAACTTTAGACCGCCCACTGTGTTCGGATAAACGGCGTGTATGTGTTTTTCGACTTGTTCCCTTATCAGGGGCGTCGATCTGAATTATTACCATCCACCTGCAGTCCTTTGCCTCATCTTTTACATTTATTTATTTATATCAAATATTTAAACAGGATGGCCATTTCAACAAAATATAAATCCCGTCATCAATATGGGTCCTGCTAAATTAGGTACCAAAATAAATGTTAAGTTAAAATAAGGTTATATATCGTATGAACATAAAATAAGGTCAGATTTTTCGCTGTAGTCTCTCTCTGTTCTCTGTCAGTCTTCATTGCAATTTTTCTATTCTCCTCTGTGCACACACACACACACACACACACATATATATATATATATATATATATATATATATAATTTGTAACAGTGACACCTTTGTGAATGGGTAGTAAAAAAAGTTTGGGAACTGGAGACAGCTGACAGGTATTGTTGCTAAGAGGAAGCTCAAATATATTAGGGACATGCTGGTGAAAAAAAGCAGTGCATAAATGGGTTAAGCCAACATCAAGAAGTGTTTGAGGAAAACACCAGTGCAAATTTTGTAGCTTGCCGAACATTATGCTTGGAGACAGCATGTCTGCAGTGCTTAAAATGGATATGCCACCTAACCATGACAACTACCAACAGTGCTGATGATTATTCAATGAAAAAAATGAAATTTTACATGCTGCATAACATCACCTTCACCTATCCCAGAGTCTAGGTGACTTTGGGGGCACTACTGATGATCTTCCAACCACTCATCTCCAATTTTCTTGGTCCCCTACTTTTTCTTAGGGATTCACCCAAAATGCAGTGTGTCCACTCTGGGATGTTGTCCTACCATCTCTTCTTCTGTTTTCTTCTCTTTCTGCTTCCTTGAGCCATGCCTTGCAGGAATGTCTTTGCAAGCCAATGTGGTTTTGTTACATGGCCATACTACTTCAGTTTGCATTCCTTTCTTTGGTTAGGAGTTCTTTGTAAGGTCCGATGACATGCCTTTACATGATCTCACTTCCCCAATTTCAAGTTCTTACCGCTGCCCACAAGAGCCATACTGCATACTGTCTGTAATGTTTCAAATTGCAATTAATGAGTTAACAAGTATTATGTAGTACATTAATCCTCTCTCTTCTATGACATCTTAAGTCAGTAATTAAGAACTAGTCTTTGAATAATTTATTATAATGAGGACCCAAAAGTAGCCAATATGATTTCAAAATAAGGAAGTTAAAATATTTAATGTATCAGAAATAAGTAACATTAAAATCCACCTTCCTCATCAACCAGTGTTGGTTTTTCTTGTCTGTCAATAATATGCATGTTAAATGTCCTCCAGTTATGCACTTACTGTGTACAAGCTCAGATATAAACATTTCAATTAAAGGGTATGCTGTGAGTAAAAAAATCCACTTGTAGTCGTGTTCTTTCTCTCATTAGATGTTCTTCACACTGTTTACTTAGCATTATCAATTGCTTCATATTGCATGCCTATTTATGTTTCACACAAGTAAACACTTGTATTACTAACAACATAACATGTTGCCTGCAGGCTATAGTTTAAGTGTTCTCAGATTTCACTTTTTTTTCACTTGATTCTGTGGAAAATATGTACTGGTTTAATGGTTAAAAATAACAACCATGTCGTTTTCCACACTTGCAACATGAAAGCTGGACGATCACACTAGGCCTGGAGAAGAAGTTAGTAGTGGAAATGTGGTTTTTATGCCATATGCTCAGGATTTCATGGACAGAACACATCACAAACGAAGAGGTTCTGAGGAGAGCGGAGTGTAAGAAGAAGCTGATTAATACCATTAAAAAAGAATGATGTCATTTCTTGGGCATGTAATGAGGAAAGAAGAACTGGAAGAGCTAGTACTAACCGGAAAGATTGATGGGGGACAAGGAAGAGGAAGACCAAGGACCACATATATGAAGAGCTTAGCAACATGGATGTCGAAGAGCCAGCTTCAAATCCTGAGGGCTGCAAAGGACGGGAATCTGTGGAGAAGCATGGTCACCAACGTTTAATCTGGACCCAGCACCTGAGGAGGAGGAGCAACATGAAAGGGTATTAAATGCACTGCACCCCCCCCCCCCCATCCTTGGCAAATAAAAGATAATGCTTCTGGTTTCATTTGTGAAATGTTAAAATGGGAAAATGGGCATGAGAAATAAAAAACTATACAGATTTTTAAAAAGTGGACAGAAATCTCTCCCACATTTCTCAAGGGCTACCTCAAACTAAATTATGACTCCAAGCAAATCAGAAAAAAAAATCACTTTACTTTTTTTTCTCCATCAAATATTTAATATGTTTTCAATGCATACATTGATCCTTTTGTAACATCTATGTTCCCTAACTATGGCAAATCTGAATATTTCTATGAACATAATTTTAAACAAATACAATATACAACAAAATGAACTAGCATAGAAAAATCTAGGTCTAATCATATCTTGTGACTACAGTTTACAGTGGAAACTGACTGGTACAAACAAAATAAAGTTTTGTAATATTACAGGTTTTTATTTAATTTTTAATTTTCTTATTTTATTCACAACTGAAAAGCTATAATTACATCAAAATTAAATGAAATAAAAACAAATTTTTGCAAAATTCTTTTTTTTCTCATTATGTATAGAACATATCACATTTATTCTTGTTCGTGATGTAAAGGAACCTGAGGAACATCTGTTGCACTTCCTCTTTCATAAAAAGCTCACAGGGTTTAAAGCAAGATTTTGCTTTCCACTTTTGCACACCATAATTTACAAACAAGCATGTCTAAACTCTTTAACTCTCCAAGTTTAAAAAAATCACATTTTTTTTTGCAAACTGCAAAGAATTGTTGCACTAAAATTTTCTTGCAATAAAGCAAAATCAATTATGTACAGTGGGTGACTTTCTACAAGTGACCATAAACTTTTAAAATCCCACTTAATGATTTATGAAAACAGTTTGTACGAAACATGAATAATCTAAATTCAGATTTAAACTTAAACATTTGCATCTGTTGAATGCGAATTAAAGAACTTGTAGACCTATTACTTAGTTGTAATTTTCTGAACCACACAACTATTAACACAGAGCAATGTTTAGCAAATCTACAAAGTTACATAGAGATGCAACTAGCAAGATTACTTAGTCTTTTTAATATGTCTTATCATCAGGTGACAATGTGCCTTGCAGCTTTCAACAGGCAGGCAAGTGCAATATTACTATCAAACTTTCAGCTAACCAAATTTCTACAACACAACTAACAACTTAAAGTTATGAATAGAAACAATAATCCAATATACAAAATGTAAAATGGAAACTTTGGGAAAGATCCTTATATTTCAAATGCATGGCCTATAATGAATTTGTCACAACCAGTAAAGACAATTATTAGTTTGCACACATGAGATACACATTGAATACAGAGGTACTGAATGTGATCATACATATATCTATTCAAAATTGCTTGTTCACAAGGAGCACTTCTGGGTCATTTCTAAATATACAATGTGAATGGAGGGAGATACTGCTACTACATGTCCAAATTCTAACTGTTATGCTGGCTGGTGCAAGGACAACAATGAGCACAGAAACCTTATTCGTTTTTACTTCAAATGTGGTACTGGTACTAACAGAGGATAACTTTCACTTCACTCTTTGGTGTTTTTTTTCATTATATCTATTAAATACAACTTGCTTGCTATGTTATGTTTACATATGTGTAGTATTATCAGTATTACCTGTATTCAACTTGGCATTCAAAACTAAGTTATTAATTATTTATGGACCTATCAAAAATGCCAATCACCACACTTTATTATGCCTGTTTAATACTATTCTGTATTCAACTGTCCTTGCACCAACCCTCTAGTAAAGTTCAAAAAGAAATTTCTTGACCACAAAACAGGTCAACAAAATTGTCCGAATAAAGAACAAATGATTTTAACAAGTATAGAAAATAAATTATGAACCAAGCAAAAGATTTTGAATTTTAAAGCCATTATTGCATAAGTAAACATGTGAAATAAAATGAACTTGGTCAATCTATTGAATTACCTACTTCATTGGAAACTGCATACTAATGGCATTTCTAACAGACTACATGTTCATATGGCAATAAATGGGACAGCTGCTTTGTTTGGTTAATTAAAACACATTAACAGAAAAAAACAAAAAAATGAAAGCAAAAGAAAAAGCCAAAACACAAAAGGGTAGCCAAAACATTCACATGTATTTCAAGGGGATGAGATCAGAACAAAACCATATGCCCATTATCATGTTGTTGTTTAAGAATGTTTATAGAGTCAAAAATAAAAATAAGTTCTGCAAATATGTACCTTGAATGACCACAAAACCATCCCCAAACACATTAAATATGTATGCAAGGGGCAGTAAACCTAGATCAAAACATAATGCCATGATGTCCACCATTTTGTGGTTCTCAACTTTTTTGTAGAATAACCTGAACAAAACAAATCCTAAACTTGCCATTCAAATAATATGCAAGTCCTTTTTCTACAAGAATACAGACAAAGTTAAACAAGAACAGTACTTTTCATCCCTTTTTCACTTAAATCTTTCTATGGAATATTTTATCATTAACAATTATGATTAAATCATGATTCATCAGTTTTGAAAACAACATTAAATAACTTAGTGAAACACAAACTTATACCATATATATCTTCACCCATTTCTTTATTTCACTTCTAAAAAAAATATCAAAGTCCTTCAATTAAAAGTATGGATTCAGGTAAACATAGCGACCATTTTAAGTCACACCAAAACATAGTTGTTTTAATGCTTCTACTTTCAAGAAGTCTTGTTCTCTGAAATACAGGTGTTGAAAGTTTGTTTTTGTGTTGTGAAGATACATTGGTCTTTTTATACAATGCACAGCCATATAAAAGGGTTTCATTTAATGATTAACACATTTGTCAATATCAAGCTGTTACAAATTAAGGAATAATTGTTTTCAATTATTTTCTTTTAAATCACAAATTGTTAAAGCCTACTTATTTATATGAGTGGTTTCTTGAAATTCAATTCAATTCAAGAAAGAATCACATATAAACACCTACAAAATGATACTGTATAACATTTTGTTCCATTTCAAATAACAAATTTCAACCTCTTAAAGCAAACAACTAAATACAGTGAACAGCCTCCTTTAAGTAATGACAAGGAAAAACTATTCATAACCCAGATATTTTATGTGGGTTTAAAAGAAACTTGTTTGGGCAAACCTCAATATCATCACTATGTGAACCACCAAATAGCACAATAATACTAGAAACAAAGCTACTGCTAATTAGTCTTAATACTTATGGTTCCAAATGTTAAGTGACCTTCAATACAACAGCATCTGAGAAGACATAATACTCTATAATGTAAAATAAATGGGACTCAAAATGAAAAGCAAACTGTTTATGTCAGCATTAGATTAAGATGATAGGCTTACCAAAGGCAAGGCAAGAACATTTCACCCAATGAGAATATAGTCAACATAACAATAATATTAATATATGGCCCAGAAGTTGTATCTTTAAAAAAGGAAGGAGAGAAAGTTTGAAGCAATGGACATGAGAATGCTAAGGTGGCTAGCCAGAATATCATTGCACAAATACAGGATGAATGATGACATAAGAATTTTGATGGTACAAAAAATAAAAGAGAAAGCAAGAGAAGCAAGGTTAAGATGACATGGTCATGTAATGAGGAGAGAAAATGACAATATTTTGAAGGCAGTATGGCAGGCACCAGCGGCAGGAAGGAGAAGTAGAAGGCAAAAAAAGTTTAGACTGAGGGGGATCATAGAACAAGACATGAAAGAAGTGGGAGCAAGAGAAGGAGAATGGGAAGACCAAGTCACAAAAGTATATGTTAGAAAATTCTAAAACATGACAACCTTCAAATAAAAAAAAATCTATGGGGTTAACAAGCTATGTAAATCAAGAATACTGAAAATTTAATAATCTTTACAGAACATATATTGAGCACATTGGGAAAACAGATAATATGCTGGATTGTGGAATTGGGCTGAGCATGGTACATCAGGTAGGAAAATAACATTAAAAAGTATCAAACCAGGTTTATGTCATATATTTACATTTTGGGCCATTCCCCTACACCCCCCTTCATTCCTACATGTTATGTTCTATTTAAAAGTAAACTCTTTAAACATAATGCAAGAAAATAACACTTGAATATTTTGTGTACAGTCCATAATTGAGCATCTCAGCAAATATGCAAATATTAAGAAATGGCTCTGTTAAAAAAAATGTAGACAACCTTTGAGAAACTCAGTTCAACAATAATGAACAGTGAACCTTAAAATTGGAAGACAAGGTCTCAATACAAAGATAACAAGGAATTAATAATTACAATAATGCTGTCAGTACTTGAGCACAGAATTTATGAATTCAAAAACTATGGAAATTAGTCAACTAAAGACCGGTGAAGAGGATTGTTTTTTAAACCTTTAGGCTTTGTGAACTCCTGATAGAATTGTTTGTTGTATCAATATCTGACTATCCACAACTATGGAGAACACAGTGCTTAAACTGAAATAGTCATAACATTAATACAATTGTGATTGCTGCTGTTGATAGTCCTTGAGGCAAACAAGAAAAATGCAATATTGGCAAAGACAAAAAGAAACCAAAGATACAGGAAATATTATTGGTCAGTTATTAAACAAAGGAGGTGTGGCTTGGTTATTGCAAGCACTGTAATCAAAGGGTTCTGAGTTTGATCCTTCTTCCTGGTAAAAGCTTTTGAACTTTACGAAAAGAAAAGAAAAAGCCACTGACTGGCATTAGTAAAGGCATCTGGCTAAGAAGTCTTTTACTACCACAACAAAGTCCCTTTGAAGAGCANAGTGCTTAAACTGAAATAGTCATAACATTAATACAATTGTGATTGCTGCTGTTGATAGTCCTTGAGGCAAACAAGAAAAATGCAATATTGGCAAAGACAAAAAGAAACCAAAGATACAGGAAATATTATTGGTCAGTTATTAAACAAAGGAGGTGTGGCTTGGTTATTGGAAGCACTGTAATCAAAGGGTTCTGAGTTTGATCCTTCTTCCTGGTAAAAGCTTTTGAACTTTACGAAAAGAAAATAAAAAGCCACTGACTGGCATTAGTAAAGGCATCTGGCTAAGAAGTCTTTTACTACCACAACAAAGTCCCTTTGAAGAGCATCACCAGAAGAACAGGAAAACGAGAGTTTGACATGACTGCACCAACAAGTTGTGTCTTACTGACTTTCTATTTTTAACTTTATCTTACCCAATGCTATAATTAAGGCAAGTTTACACTATGTAACAGCTTATAAACTGTAATGTAAATAAAACACATGCAGATGTCCCAGGTATTACATAAAGGGGAATTTACAGCATGTGAAGTTGGGCTAACAAATTACACATTAAAAGGGTAAGTGTTCAATTATGGTAATGTCTTGCAAATGCACACATCTGCACATCTGTTGGAAGCAACATGTGAATATATTTGTGGATGGGAGAGCACATACATTAAATCTTTGTTTTTTTATCCAACTTCATCTTTGTTCATCACATGTACTAAATTAGATGCTTTCAATATTAAGAGATAATAGTAAAAATGCTGGCAAGGAAGTATCAGGGTATGACCAGCATATTTTGAAATAAAGTGTCTTTTATTTGTGACAATGCAAATATCAAAAAAAATTATTTTGAACTACACGTCAACAAAAACCTAGAGATCATACAACACAGGGCAACTTTATTTTCTTTAGCTTTGGTCTCTAATTTCTTGTGCACAAGCAAATGATCAAATTTTAGCCACCCTTTGATACCTGGCATTTTTTGAAATCTAAATTTTTAAAAGCTATGGGCAATAAACAATAATTTAAACTGATGAATCACCAAGTGAAAATTTTCCATTTCTCTTCATCATACATCTTTTGATTTATCACCTTAATATATATTTTTGAATTTCTGGTCTTCCCTAGTTTCCGTCATCTGAGCTACGATTATTGCTCCATATAAGTTTTAATTGATTGTGTACTGAAACTGGCCCTTAATGAAGACAATGCCTAACTTGCCTGCCTCACTGGCTTAAAAAATACTGTATTAAAATGGGTTTTGGGGGCACATAAACTATTCCATTTTTCACTAAACAATTCAAAGGCTATGGTGAAAACTGAAATGGAATTAATATGTTTCAACAGACTAATTGATTTATAATCCAAGGAAACATCAACACTATCCTAAATTACCTATTATTTAAAAATTTTTTACATTTTAGACCTTTGCCAGTCTGGGTCTATGAACTTGAAAGCATCTACTTAATGATCTTGTGTTAAGCAATCTATAAACAGGGATCTACTTTCTGAAAGCCTTGTGTCTGTCTGTTGCCCCCTTTTCTACAATTCTCTGCAGTGCAAGGTGACAAAGGTTAAGGTGCAAAAGTTCATAAAGCAAGATCATAAAGGTCAACAATAGGTTCTGTTGTATCCCATGTTATCTGGTTAAATAGTACCCTCTTTTGCTCCACAACCACTTCCGTTTATATATTTTTTATTTGCTGGCCAATTTTATGTTAATGGTTAGGAATTACTTAGTTCCAGGGATGTTGAAGCATAGCAACAAATAGCACAGCCATTCTAGAAAGTATTTCTTAACCTAGTATCAAAAATTCATATCAAGTTCAGCAACATAAGGAAACATCTGCTTCCATTCTCAGCAGTTCTAGGAAACCTGAAAAACTTTTCCAAAGAAAGCAATACATACACAAAACAGACTGTGACTTTTAAAGCGCTTTCAAAATAGGAACATTCAGGAATACTTTTTTTTCTGCGATAGCAATGATTAAAACACACAATTATCAGGGAAGCAAATTCAAAATCAGCACCTGGGACCATGTTTGTAATGTCAAATCCTTCTTAGAAAGTTGCTTAGTTTTTTAAAGTAAAGTAATTTTACAGAATAAAGCAGTTTTATTTACAAGTTTGATTGATGAGGAAGAAAACCACGCGGATCTGACCCTTACACCTTGCTTTTGCCATACAGCAAAAACCAATCCTGTTATCATAACAAAAACACAGTTGCCAAATACCAAGTATGAAATACATCTTTATTGATGAATCAGTCGAGTTTGATCCACACTGTTACGGTAAAGGATTGCCTTTTGTGTTAAGCTACGTTTCGAGGGGGTTCAGCATCATCATCATCCGATTTCTGTTCTTTACGGAAGGCTACGTTTCGAGGGATTTTATCAGTCATCATCATTTCGATTTCTTTTATTTACTAAAGGCTACGTTTCGAGGGGGCTTATCAGTCATCATCACCCCGATTTCCGTTATTCATGAAAAAAACGCGTTGATTTTGAGCCAACACAATTTTGGTTAACAATCAATGCAAATAAGCGTAGGGTTCTTAAACGATGGCTTCTTTTTTTGGTTTTGAAGTCTAATATTGTGTCCCCGGTGCACCCCATGGTTAATCAAGGCAAAAACAGCTAATTAATATCAAACCTGACAGTTGGCGAAACAGTTAACAATCGCATGCCTGTTTTGGATAGTCAGTGGGTGAAGATGACGAGATCACTTCATTTTTAAAAAAAGAAATAACAACACAGTTTTTATTCAATGGATAACGGAAATTTCACCCGAAAAAAAGTTGAATTTTGTGGTTTCGTTCGAGATTTCTGCTATTGGCACGTTAAAATTTAATACAATGATCTGCTAGTTATAATTCAAATCGTAAATATTTGTGCAAACCAATTTTTTTTTGAAATTGATGTATTAATATTGATTAATAAGCCATTTTAATTGGTTTCTTCGCATATTTTCAGGTTTGTATTGGAAAAGGAAGTCATGGCTATTATGACTTTGGGCGTTCTGTTCAAGATCTGGGCTAAGATTGTTTTCAAATCAAAGTAAGGATAAGGTGAAAATAAAGTAGAGTAACATTGCTATGGGTGTTAACACGTGAAATTTCATTTATTTATTTTTGTTTGTACCTACGTTTAAAAACTCAGCGGAGTGCAATGATCGACTGTGTGAAACGTAACCTAACTCAACAAGATTGCATGGCAATCGCGGAAACAAGAACTAGAAATGCCATTTAAACACGTTATTCACAGTAATAAAGGAAGAAGATGCATCTGATCATTATTTTATGCTACCTTTTTTTCGTCAAACTAAAACCACGCCGCACTGTCGTGCCCTTGGATTGATTAGGTTGTAATTGCACATTATTGATACTTGTAACATGGGTAAACATACACGGCGATGAAATCTCGTCCTTCTTGATTTTCTTAAGGGATTTTTTCTTTCCATTAACAAGTTTTTCTTTGCCATGTTTTGGACTCAGACTTAAAGAGCCAAGGCTATTCGAGTTCGTATTCACTTGACTTGTATCAGGGTCCTCAGGTAAATTACACTGCACATCCTTCATAAAAATAGCAGCTGATTCCTCGTTTGGAAATTTCACACCAGCCATTGAATTATCCTCTGAAGAAAGAAGCTTAAACGTATGAAAATTCCTTTGCGATGATTTATAGTCCGATTTCTCAGTTAAAAATTCTCTCCAAATCGCAAAACCAGTATCTCGATCAACTAAACACAGCTCAGTCTGTTTAACGGAGCGCATTTCATCGTCATGATGCACTACAACGACAACGGGTACTCCAGTTTTAAAATGACTCCAAGTTTCTGAGTCAATTGGCTTCCATATGTACAACTTAGCAACCATAGGGCATACTACAACATGATTTGTAAGCGATGATAACGACAATTTGATTTTAAAAATTTCGTGATCAGTTAAACGATAATTTCCTCTCTCCTTTTCCTCCATTACAATAAGGTACTTGCAAGACTATTAAACACTTTACTCCTGCAAATCATTAAACACCATACCTGTTATTTATTTCTATGTTTCAGTTGCTATTTCTGGTCCTATTTATTTCTGCTATTTTAAGGCTTTGCTGCCAACTTTTGGATTCCTGACGAACTTGTATTTTCACAATGCTTCTCCAAAAGCATCCACAAATGTCAACTTAAAACGATACAACTAGGTAAGCTTAGTGTCGGTTAGTTTTCGACTTGCTTTTATCGACCGCACTATATAAAGGAACACAATTCCAATGCCAGTTTCAGGCTAACTTTCCAATGAAAACACCTTCGTACTGCACCATTCACCAGTGTCTGCATTTCGTCGTTGGTTTCACGAGACAGAGGAAGGGATTCATGATGTTGTTAAGAAAGATCATTTCTGATTGGGTAATCTTTCTCATAATTAGCATAATAATTGCATGAATTATGATGTGAAATGATGTTGATTACTCACTCCAAAATGCCAACCCAGACAATAACACCCTTATTAGTCATTATGGAATATCACCCGTCATTTATATTTTGGGAGAAAGAAGTGGTTTGAAGTGGGCATGCTTTGTTGCATAAATAACAAGCTCTCAGATTAACCGCAGACCTTCATCTTGACAAAGGGGGATTTTTACCTCTTGGATCTTCAACCTCTAAAAACAGGTTGAAGATCCAAGTTTGTCACGTACCAAACTAAGTCATGAAGTGTAGAATGAAAGAGAGAAAGAGAGAGAGAGAGAGAGAGAGAGAGAGAGAGAGAGAGAGAGAAAGAGAGAGAGAGAGAGAGACAGACAGAGAGAGACAGACAGACAGAGACAGAGAGAGCGAGCGA